>JAFBJS010058868.1:96353-125088 GCA_016785265.1 Paraplagusia blochii
GTGAGGATGGAACAACTGGAGAAAAGAAAGGGAAAGGTTTACAGGGCAGTGGTGAGACCAGACATGATGGATGGATTAGAGACACTAGGAATAGGTAGAAGACAGGAGACAGAGCTGGAGGTGGAGGAGTTAAAGATGCTGGAATTCTCTTTAGGAGAGGATCAGGAATGAGGTGATTTGAGGGACAACACAGACAGGAAGGTTTGGAGAAAAAGATAGAGAAGCCAGATTGAAATGGTTTGGACATGTTCAGAGGAGGGACAGTGATACATATAGGAGAATGATCCTGGTAAGAGATGGAGCTACCAGGTAGGAGACAAAGAGGAAATTGATGGAAGCAGTGAGAAAAGACATGGAGGTAGTTGGAGTCAGAGTACAAGATAAAAAAGCAGGGGGAGATGAAAACATTGATTTGATGTGGCAACCCCTGAAAAAGGGACAAGCTGACAGGGGAAACGGAAGAAGTATTAATGCATAATAGGTATGCAACAATGGAACCATTAAAAAACTGAGGCCCAATATTAAAAATGAGTGTTTCTAGTAATCTGAGCAAACAACAATTTCCAAAGTTGCTGAACAAGTTTTTAATTAAAAGTTTCCTTTAATATTTAAGAGTCAGTGTCATTTTCATAATCCTTACCATCTGTATAAAGTAAAATGTATAAAAAACAATTTGTCCGCTGTAGAAGACTGTTGGAGAATTCCTCTGTATCAGTAACCTTCAGTCAAACCATGGAGGCAGCCATGTTGATGGACTGTTGTCATCAATCAGCTACTACAAAACCATCACGCGTTGAACCGGAACTAGAAACTTATCATGCCTTGAAGAAGCTAGTCCTGCACAAAACCCCTCGTTAGTCGATTTGTCTAACATAACTTCAGATAATGTAGTTCTGAGATGTCGAAATGAGATGAGATTCACCCTGTGCCCTGCACAAACATAGACACAGCTGAACAATAACTTGTGTTATTTATGTTTAATTCATGGAGTTGAAAATATAAGAAAAAAAAATATATAAAATCTTTTCCCTGACCGACCCGCAATTATTTTTTCATAATACCATGCACATTGCTATTTCTCCATTCCTGACCTTACTTGATGGTTAACATAAAAATGTCTTACAGGGTAGATGGGCAGAAGAACTTAAGAGAATCTCTTCTTTTATGTTTGCATTTTATTTCAAGTGATTCATCTGTGATTCTGAGCTGACACTGAAGCAGAATTTACGACCGTTTATGTTGCTGAACCTTAGCCTGAAGTCAGCCGTAATGCCTAATGTGGTGGAATGTTGTTCTTTACTTATTTTGTTGCCTTTGTCAGGTATTGGCAGTAAATGAAGTCTATAAAAAAGAAAATGCTTTTTAATTAACACCATTTTCCTATTTGCCGTCCGTCTGCCCAGAGTTAACGCTTTTATATTGGTTGCAGACTGCTGCCTTTAAATGCATTCTCATTTTCAAACATAATCGTCCAGTTCTTATTACTCTGTTTTTCAAGAAAAAAAAAAAACTGAACAAAAACTATTTTCCCTCCAGCTCTTTTTTTCTCTCTCTAACCAAAATCCCATCTGTTTGAAATTGCCATCCCTATCTCTATTTCTTATGGATCATTTAAAACATAAAACATGCTAAACGTACAATCTATACATACAAAATGTTAAAATATCCTGTCATTTTCCTGTAGGGGGCGCTATGAGTACAGGTTAAATGCTTTGGGGAATTAATCAACTGTGTTAATCCCACAGTTTCGTATTTCTTGGGGGGCGGGGGGAAATGTTTCATTATTCTAGAAGGAATACATTAAAAAATTGTAGACGAGTTGGAGCCAAAATAATATATGAGATTTGCCTCCTGACTGGCTGCAGTACTTCACAGCTCCCCTGGTTGTATTGAAGTAGCAGCTGCTAGACTTACATCACTAAATGATAGAAATATATTTCCGTCTCTATAATGAATAGAAAATAGGCAGAAAATCCGAGAAAACACAAGCAGAGTGGAGCTTCACAGCTAATGCACCAACTCCCATATGGTTCTGCTTATCATCATAAGATTTTCTCCTTTTAATTTAATAAATAATATATAATGATTTTTTTGTTTGTTTGATTAAATCACTTCAATAGTCACATCCGTAGTACATATTAATATTTTAACTTCAAAAGTGATATTTATACTGCAGTAAAAGGAAATATGTAGGAAAAAATACCCATTTAATCATCTCCTATGTCCACTAGGTCCACATTTATATTAATGATGATGCAAAAATGAACCATTAGTAACCAAAGGGTTCATTATTGAACATAAGCACCAATTAATTCCAAGATATTGCACAATTATTTAGTGTATACAATAATTAATGCTTTAATATAGCCTTCATATGTAATAACAGTAATGGTGCTGCATATATTGGATTATTTGAATTTACATTAGTAGACAAACATTATTAACAGAATCCAAGGAGAATCTATTTAAATACAATTGGATGTAAGGAGCCCAGGCTTTTAACAACACATTTCCAGATCATGTTACAGCTGAAATGGGTCCTTACAGTGTCCGCGGTGGTGGCCTAGTGGTTAAGGAAGCAAAATTGGATCTGCAGGGCTTCAGGTTTGAATCCACCAGCTGCCAGGTTGCCACTGAGGTGCTTTGATCATAGCACCATCCCGACCCACATAACTTCTTGTGGGCTCACCACCCACAGGAAGGCTCACAATATGATGCAATGTGATTTGGGTGGTGACAGCTGCCCCTGCGACCTGGCAACGGACAAGCAGAAGAGGATGATGGTCCTTACAGTAACACAAATTAAGAGCAGATTTTCTTTCTGATTTACTTTTTTTTTCATTACTGGTTAAAATGCTGCCTTTGAGTTTAGATTTCAGTTTAGTGACGTTAAAAAGAGAGTCTTCCAAGAAAGTTCTCCCCCATCCCTGGTAACCAACACAACTTACTTACAACAAACAACACAACAGCTCAGGTGATACCGATACCACCTCCCATTCACACCTGTAGACTGGTGACGGAGCAATCTGCTGACCTGAAATAGGGTGTGGTCTCCTTTCACGGGTATGCTGCCACTTTGAGGTAAAAGGCCAAGACTCTCCTGTAGTCAGTTAGAACTGAAGAAGACTTTTGGATGCAGAGGTGACACGTTTATGAAACCATTTATGACCAGTTGCCCTCAATGTAACTATTTTTGGATAAGCCTTAAAATCCCTCCAAATTTTCCTGTCTCGGCTTCCTGTCATTGTCCAAGGCCCAGTACGAAAAAAAAAAACCTTGTAATATTTCAGACTAAACTATTCAACACTGACATTTGACACAAAAGTCCCCGGTGTCTCCTGACTGCTATCACTTTATTATGTCAACATGAGCACCATGCTGTCTTTTTACGGAAATTGACTTTTGGAAAGCGCTCATTTCCCATGTGTGGTCAACAATCACTGTCGTCTCTTTACTGGGTGTCATTTACGATTCTGCCAAAAAAAAAAAGAAAAAAAAGAAAAACCCCTTACGTCAGTCTTGTTTTCACCAGTGTTGTGAAGAAATCTGACAATTTCATTAAACTGTAAATGATGGACGGCGGCGTCAGACCTCAGAGGACTTGTCAGACTTATTTTCACCCTTCAGTCCATTTCACTTGTCATTTCATTGGATCCAAGTTGACACTGTTTGGTCCATTATCATGCACAGTGTGCAGCTTTGCTCATTTGTTGTGCCGGTCCTCTGTGTCACAGTTTGGGAGTGTCCCACTCATTAAGTCTAATGATGGTGAGTGCAGTGTGCAGCCAACCAGAACTGTGGCTGTGATTGGGTGGTTGCGGCCTGATGAATGAGTGACAGGTGATAACGCAGAAGCAAATGGGAAGCAGATCTGTGGGTTAACAAAGGATTAAATCATATGATTTGTCCTCACTGTCTTCATTTTAAACTCCAGACTCAGACTCCTCAAGTCTGTCAATAAAAGTGTTATTCAAACAACGGCAACCGTTTCGGCTAAATTGACTGTAAGTGGATAACACGCCCTGGCGTAAACATTCAAAGCCTGCTGGGTTCTGTGTAATTCTTTATCCCTACACAAATGGGTAATGAGCACAAAGCTAATAGATTCTGTCTGTCTCCGACTCTTCATTTGATATGCGTTTGTAATGACTTGGTACAAGCTGCAGTCTGTCAGTCTTATTCCATTAAAGTGCCGTTCCGTCAGGCGCCGGGATAACGAATGCGATGCACAGAACATAATGAAGAAGCTGAAATCCTTCCTCCCATTTGTCTCTTTCCTGTTTTACTCTCTCATTCATTAAACACTGCCACATGCAAATATATTGCCTCCTAATTCACCTGACTTTATCTCTTTTCTTTCATTTCCCCTCTGTGTTTTATCTTCTGCCTGTTTTTCGCGCAGATCTACCTTCGTTTTCTGGACTATGAAATGGCAAATTCCAATGAGTGCAAGCGCAACTTTGTAGCAGTGTATGACGGCGGCAGGTATGACTTTCTCACTCATTAACTCCTCTTCTGTTGGCAGAACATGACTAACAATGTCGTCCAATGTTTTTTTTTCTTTTTTTTTTTCTGTTTCCTCCCAGTTCAGTGGAAGACCTCAAAAGCAAGTTCTGCTCCACCGTGGCCAACGACATCATGCTCGTCTCCACGCTGGGTGTTATCCGCATGTGGGCGGACGAGGCCAGCCGCAAGAGTCGTTTTCGCATCCTTTTCACAACCTACCAAGAACGTAAGACAGAACTCTGAGCGTCCACAAACATGTCAGTAATTGTAACGGTAACTGCAAATGCCCTAATGAGAAGAACTGGTCAGATCTGTTAATCACATGGCAGCGGCATGGTTGTGTAGCAGAAAAGGACAGTGGTGGTGATTAATGGTAGGAGGAGACACAGAGGCCACATTTATGAAGACTGATGTCAGATACTCGTCATTAAAAAGGTGCTGTCAGTGGATGGTGTTTGGTTTTTACGGCCGTTTAATCTGCCGCAAGCAGGAAGCAATGGAACATGATTCCTATTATAAGGAATATGGCCTTTGGGTGATTTTGTCTTACAACATAAAAGAAGGATTTTTTTTTTTTCTTAGATCTGCCGAGGCACCACAGGTGGAACGTGTGCATTGTTAAATTTTCAAGGGAAGCAGGGATTATTAAAAATACCTGCAGAAAGTCAAAGTCTGGTGCAGCCACAGGAAAAGAAAAAAATGAACAGGTTTTAATGATGGAGCTTATTGTTTTGATCGAGGTTGCAGAGGGTGTTCTTTACAGCAGTGGCAGGAACCTGGCTGCTCTTATAAGTCACCTGTACTAGTTCTACAGGAGACCACTAAATCATCCAACACAGGCAGAGTAGCTGCGGTTACATGGAGTGACTAGTTTACCACGAACACTGATGTTTACAGGATGCTGTAGTGATAAGATGTGATATTTTGGTCACTTGCTCCAGCAGATGACAGCAGCAGCAGAGTTGTTTGTGTTGTGAAGTCGGTGTCCCTTTTGTGCGGCCCTTTTCACCAAGCGGAGCTGCGATGTGCTGTTGCCAGGGCAACGCTGCTGCCTAAGTCACTCAGGCGATCCACAGTCAGACCTCAGCCCTCAGAGCAACATCCAGCGCTGCTCGGCAGCACTGCACCAACCGTGTCAAACCTGTCAATGAAGCGGTGTGCGATGGTGAAAGCGTACGCCGTCAAACGACTGATTCACTCTGGTGTGCGCTTTCACCTTGTTTTCATTTTTGAATTATGAAACAATGGAAGACTGTACTCAGCTCGGGGACCTGTGGAGTTTTCCAGCTTATTCCAATATGCTGTCAGTCAGGAGGTGATGTAGAGTTTACTGACTTGGGGTCAAGAATTTTTTTTTCAAGTGATTGAGTAAAAATACAACACCAAAGAGGGAATGCTGTAATGTTTGAAAAAAAATAAGTCCTCTTCTAAGCAGACTTGTCTTATAGTCAGGGCCGGATTAACACTTTCTGAGGCCTGGGGCTCATTCCCAGGATGAGGCCCTTCATATCATGTCCTAACACGGCAGGTGACACATTGGCACACACAGACACCTACAGAACCAATCCATGACACACTACAGTTTAAAGAGTACTGGCAATCTCTACAGCCTGTAAGTACTGTACACAAGTGTTTCCCAAACATTTTTTCCTGTTGACCCACATTTTAAAATCCACACACCTTTGTGACCCAAGTCAATAGAGATGATAAGTTAATAAAAAAAATATGTGCAATTGACCAGTTCTCCTTATTAACTTCTCCCAAACATAAAACATGGGTTGATATGCTCTGTCTCAAACTTTTCGAGGCTTCTTCAGTTCAATTTTGCACACTTATGTAATATTGCACTACCCAACACTAGTCCTTGTTCCCCATCACCATCACTTTGTTCCTGCAGAGGAGATTACATTGCTCGTAGATTGGCTAATGGAGGCTGTTGCTTGCTCTTCATCCTTGGTAGTTGCCTTATCACTAGCAGCCGCTGCAGCAGGGTGACTAGAACTCCCTATATACAGTGAAACATAGACATAGATGTGTCTGTCACTCTATCTTATTTCCGTTGACCTGCCATTTTTGCCAGTTTATATTCTTCTTAAAGTAGAATAAAATAAGTATAAGTCGACTTTTACCAATTTAGTTCACTTCATTAGCAACCGGAGGCAGGCCCTCTGGTGGCGAGGCCCATGGCTGCATCACCTTAGCACATTCTGTTCATACAGCTTTGCCTACAGTGATTCAGGGACCACAGAGAACAGACTGGTAAAATCCAGCTCTATTGTAAATGAGTGTTAAAAATTATCCACTATAATTATAATGGAAATCAGATTGAAATTTGGCTGAATACTTCATTAAATACTACCTGTCCTATTATTGAAGTACAGACAAGTAAATGACACACCTGAAGAGGTGCCACAGAGATATGAAAATAAGACATTTACGTATCCCAAGTTGCAGATTTTTAATCAACTTGTTTTTTAATATCAATTGAAGCTTGTTAACAATACTACATTTTGTTTGTAATATTATCTTTATTAATTATTATTTTGGGTTTTTTTTGTTTTTGTTTAAATATTGTCTGAAACGATAGGGTCAGTTTTGAGAAAACTATTTGTTCCCTTTTGGCTTATTCTATTCGTTAATAAAACGTAAAGATAATATCGTTAAGAAAAATGTCGTCAGCCTGTCGCAAACAAGTTAGAAAGTTAAGTAGCCATTGTATTACACATATAACAAATGTCGCCTAATCCTCTGATCCCGGTAAAAGAAAGCCACTGTGCTTAGGACTGCAAGTGTGCGCCGCGCACATATTGGCTTACAGGTGCATTAAGTAGATTTGCAGCTTACAGAGCACTTTTCAGAGTAAATGTTCCCTGGCGACAGCACAACATAAGCCTTTATAAATTTCTTCACACTAGCTGGTTCCCAGTGGGACCAGTAGCTTTTAGAGGCCCATTCATACCTGCTGACTCCCAGTAAGTTGTTCTGGTAGAGGGAGGATTCATCCAAACTGAGCCTGGTTGTAATCTTTTCTCAAATATTTTAGACTTTTTCACACCCGCTGCTTTCACCGATCTCAAAATAAATTTTAGCCTCTCCGTCTCAGACACCCACACAAAGACACTAGTTGCAAAATTCTTCTTGTTTTGATTAAATGCAGACCTTTACACCGAACACTGACTGTACAGTCTTGGATTAATTGACTCAGATATTATTCACATTTGGCTTCTTATTCTAACCACAGCCTTAGAGCATGGCTCCCAGAAAAAAATGTGTCAGGCAAGACATTTTTGAACCCAATGTACCGCGTAATCCCCCAGTGCGGTTCTGCAAAACAAGCAGCACCCCCTGTTGTCATGGCCAGGGACTGCTTTGAATCCCGGTCACTGAGCTGAACATTGAAGTTTTATTTAAAGGTTGTATCTTTGCACGTGAGTGACAACACTAGATGGCAGACTTTTCTGACAGACGTGTCAGAGTCAGTGATGAAACACAGCGGCTGAGTTGCTGAGTCCTTGAAGCTAAGAACTAGGAGTCAACATGTTTGACAGAATTGAAATAACAAAAGCAAACAATTACACGCCGACGCAAAATTAACTTAAAATGGCGTCTTATTACATGTTTCATTTAGAGATTTTTTTACTTAACCGTAGCACCTTCATATCTTTCTTTTTTTATAGAACAATACATCAGTTAAAATGTAAATCTTTCATCCAGTGCACCAATGAAGTGCGGCTTTACGCCTGTATAGATATTTCTTTCTGCATGGTCAAATCCATAACCCTAAATCTGCAGCCTGTAATAATTTCACAAACCAACCAACACACTCCAAAAGTTGTCCGTTTTTTTTATCTATTAAGAGCTATTAATGTCTGTGATGGTACTTTCCTGGATCTCAGCTGTCAGCGGATGTTCCGCCTCATCTGGTGATACCTGTCTCTGGGGCTGCTCCTGAACTTCTTCTTTAGCTCCACTACACTAACCATGTCTTTTCTTGTGAACCTTCTTAATTTTATGGGTGAAAGCTTTCAAGACCAACAGAGCGCAGTGATATTTCTAACATGAGTGGTCTTTATTAGGACGTCTACAGGATAACGTCATTTCCACTGACAGGTTTACTAGAGCGGTGGGTCATGGCCCTAAAGTGGTTTCACGTTGTTGCTCCTTCCTCTCATTATTCCCCTTATTTGATCAATTGAATATGTTTTAAAGAGATGTGATGTAGTTGATGAGACAGTTTTGAGCTGGAGTTCAGGAAAAAATGGGAGAAGAGAGGAAAAAAAGGCTAAAAAGAGGGAGAAAACAGCATGTACTCTCAGCATGAATGTCCTTTTGTGATTTCATTTTTACCAGGGTGCCGTGGAAAATCTAAGAAAAGGCAGATTAAGGCGTTAGTGTTGTAAGTGCGCTAACAGAGACAAGTGCTTTGACTCGATGCTTTTACTTTGTTCTATGTGAAGCATTAGAACAGTGCTTGTAATTCCAATGCAAAATATAATAAAACTAAAAGTCTTTAACTTCACTGTATGAATGAAAACAAACGATGTTGAACATGTAGCTGTGTAATCTGTAGCTAAGAACAAAAAAATACTATATTTTAGGATATTTTGCTGATAAAAGTGGTCAGAATAATTGGGTCAAGACCAAAGGCCTCACGATGAATAAGTGTTCCAAGGCTGTATCATTTGGGAATAATTAGAATTCAGTTGGTTTATCGTCAGAGATTAAAAACTGCTTCACAATAAAAGGGATCAAATCTTCTCCATCACAAAAATATCAACTAAAATTTTCAGCTACACAAGACACAACACAGTTATTATAGTTAATTTGATTTCCAATTAAGTAAAATTTAAAGAGGGGGTAAAATAACACAAATGTATAATGTTTATTTAAGTTAATTGAAAGAAAATTGCATTAGAACCATGCATGTCTCCCAGCGTTTGAGTGCAAAATCTCTGTAGAGAAGTGTGGTTTCATCAGCCACTCATTTAGGAGTTAATTTATTCTTTCAGCAATGAGTGCAAATCTTTCAGCGCGAGTAGAAGGGTACTTTTATTACAAAGTCCTGAAATTAATTTTGCAGCAGATTAGTGTACTGCATTCCGTTTGATGCCCCGGCTCATTCTGTACCGTACTGTACTGAGGAGAAGTGAAGCCTCGGCAGCAGGATGGGGAAGGGTTCCCTCTGGTGATTGTCAACAAAAAATACAGCAGTACTGGCATTTATGGTTTCCCCAAAAATAAAAAAAAGGAAAAGAAAATCATGGAGGGAAGGAAGAGAGGAGCACAGGAACCACCAAGGGCCCGTGGGCCCAAAGAAATGCTGGCAAAATCCCAGACAGGACCGGAGTGGGACACAGAGAGATAGAGATAAGTCACTCTAATTT
Source organism: Paraplagusia blochii (assembly GCA_016785265.1). Classification (NCBI taxonomy): domain Eukaryota; kingdom Metazoa; phylum Chordata; class Actinopteri; order Pleuronectiformes; family Cynoglossidae; genus Paraplagusia; species Paraplagusia blochii. The sequence continues at coordinate 106,244 of JAFBJS010058868.1, forward strand.
GGTGTGTTATTATTCACCTGGGATGAAGGCTGGGATGAAAACAGCCATATATCACAGTGGTAACACTGTCAAATAGTCCCCACCACTGCCTTGTTGCTGCCAAGTGCCTATAGAATGTTGTGTCTGAGTGGAGAAGGCAAAAGAGGAGACAAGGAAGGTGAGGCAGACAGGAGAGAGAGAACTGCCCTCCACTATCAAACTGCTATCAGGAATATTTTGCTCACCTCCATGACAAAATCCACTTCAGGGCATTCGGAAACACCACCAGTGTGTGTACTGTTTTTTTTTCTGCAAAAGTAAAAAAATCTTTAAAGATTTTTTTTTTTTTTTTTTTTCAATGGGGCAGTTTTTCAATACCCTAGTCTAAACCAAGAGTGCCCAATAGATAGATCAGGATCTACCAGTAGATATCCAAAAGGGTTGTGGTAGATCATAAAATATAACAAAAATAAATAATAAGAATAATTAAAACTAGAGATTTTATTTAATGTACGTCTTTATGTAATGTTAATGTAGAGAGTAAGATATCCAGTTTATATAAGTAAATATTGTATTTACTTATATAAACTGTAAATATTATAAATATTTATAGTTTTCAATCATGGTAGATCACTTCAGCCTGGTCATTTGAAAAGTAGCTCACAAGACAAAAATGTGTGGACACCCCTGCTCTAAACCATGATATTTGCAGGAGAATATTTCCAACAAATTATCACAGTGAAATAATCAGCCTTTCATTCATTATATACAGAAATACATGAACAAACAGTTGTGAAAAATAATTGTAGTCCTGAAACCCTGCTGTTTTCTTTAATTTGTTCATAATTTATATATATATATATATATATATATATATTTGTGTATATATATACATACATATATATATATATATATCTTTAGGTACATATATAAGCACAATTTATGGTGTGAACTTAATGAGATTTTATTATTTATCCATATTAAATACTACAATTACACTGTTGATAAACAGGGCTCTCTAATTTCCTGATAATTTCCCTAATGTTGGATCAATAAGGTTAATATGATTGAACTCTGCACGGTATTCAACAACAGCATTTCCTCTGCAGTGACTTTCACTTCCCATTTGCATCAGACCTGCCTCAGGGTGACAGTAATTAATTCTCCGGCTGACAAACTACAGAAAAATGTGAAATAACTCACCATTTTCCACCTTGTTAATAATACAAATTGTCCTAAAACAATATCTGGGCCTTCACCGTCTCTTCCCCAGACAGTTGACTTTTTCAACAACTTTATGAGACTCATATTTACCTGCAGGTCACAGTGCTGTAGTATGGCAGCAGTCTTCTGCATTAATGTGATGATTGGAACGATATGGTTCATGAAAGCAAGGGCACCTTTGTTTTAAATAACATAGCCTCATCATGATGGATACAGCTGCGTTGTCAGACTGATTTAGGGCCAACGATCCCGCTGTGTGTTGAGTGGTGGGAGGAGTCGACGGCAGTTTTATGTCTCAGGCAGGTCAAACAGCAAGGGCAGATGTCATGTGATGAAGAACATCCTGGTGTTTATCATCTTAGTGTGTGATGTGTTGATATGGTCTGTACATTTACTCGTTCGGTTCCAGCACAGAAAGGACGTTGGCAAAGGCCTTGTGATGTTTGATTTTTAAGTTATGTAAATGTTAAAGAGATAAAAGGTATTTAGGAAGCCATACAAGACGGCACTACAGGCCGTCACCATCTATGAAGAGATGTTCTAATGACTGTCCTGTGAATTTTTCCCATTATTTTTCCAGCTCCATGTGAAGCCGACGCCTTCTTCTGTCACAGCAACATGTGCATAAACAACACACTGGTGTGTAATGGCATGCAGAACTGTGTTTACCCCTGGGATGAGAACCAGTGTAAAGGTAAGATAAAACTTTCACAATTTTTATTATTATTTTGTATATATTATTTTGTTATTATTTATTATAAAACAGAACTGGGCAAAATAAGGCCCGGGGGCTGTAGGCGCTCCGTTCACCTTTGTAATCCGGCCCACCAAACTTCTCTAAATTATGTTCTTCCCTGCAAGGCCCCCCATTTCTCGAATAGTTAACATATAAATACAGTATAAACAGGCTTTCTGTGGCCATCTGCCCACTGACTTGAACAAAACACTCAACTCCCACCCCCTCCCCACCGTCACATTGTGACCTATGAGTCCAAATATTTGCCCACACAAGGTACAAAGTACTGATTAGTCCTCTTTTGACCAGAGATCCACATTTCAGCACCATGGACAGCAACAATAATGGGAAGTTACTCAGAGTTTATCTAATGAGTGAGGTTATTGATGGAAATCATAAAGAGTAAAAAAACAACCTTCCATGCAGACATTCTCTATAAAGTTTTGTCAAACAAAGTCCAAGTTGTCAAGTCTCCCTCCAGGTTGATGCCCAGGAACTGCTGTCATGCAGTCATGGCTGTGACTTGATCCTTGGACTCTGCTGTCATTTCAGTGTCCTCGTCTCACAGGGATGAGCTCCTGTGGACTCACTCACAATAAGAAAACGTAAAAACCTCAGCATTTTAAAGCCACGGATCCATACATTGATCTCCGCTCTTTTGCTTCGGTGCTGGCAGTGAAATAACAATAATTTGTTTTTACTGTGTCAGAGTTGTTGGGAGAAAAAACAGACACATCAGCCCTTTCAGATTCTCTCAAATGAATGCAAGTTAAGGGTTTATGTGAGAGATACTGCTGACAACTGCATCCATGATCTATACTCTGCAGCTGAATCTGCAATGTGTTTTTATCAAATCCCATCAAGCTACAGTATTACAATGTAAGACTCCACTATTATTGATGGACTTGGTGTTCTGATACTTGGCTTTTATTTAACATTATTGTATTAGGGATTGTTCTCTGGTGAAGCTAAACCTTTTCTACATCAATACCAACTTCTCTAACGTGGAAATATTTCTTGACTTGGACCCAGATATATTTTTCTACATTGTTGACTGTCATTACAGCAATGCTTCTCGACCACTGTGTTGAGGTTCATCAGTGTACCGTGTCTGGTCTTCAGGCATAATATGGAATTGTATCTAACTTTACTTGGACTTTACTGGATCTGAAATTAAATCAGTGTTGTGTTTAATTGAACAGGCTAAAGCTTGTAATAGAAAAAAAAAACTTTTCTGACATTGCTCAGTGTTGAATACAAGCCATGGCTCAAAAATGATTGGGAGAAAGCATAGATTATAGAATTTTGCAAAAATAAACTAAAATTTTCAGACAACAGAGATTGATTAAAAAAAATCTGCTGTAGTTCATACATCGACAGATGGTTAAAAGTTTTTCCACTGCAGGATTTGATAGGATTTAATCCCAGTCTTTATACTTGTTCTGTTGCACAGTGTTGCAAAGTGCCACACATTGATCATTTGTATTGGTTTTACATAAATTAAACCCCTTCACAATGCTTTAAGATAAAAATCACAATGAATATACTGCAATAGGTCATAAGCCGGTGTAGCCCGAAATACTGGAACCATGAGAATAAACTTTTTTTTTTTTTTTAAATCAACTGGAGGGTGTTGCTTTTCTGTAATGACAAAGTAAAAATGTCACAATCCAAACTGCACTGTTTAATATAGCACAATAAACCCTTTGGATAAACATATGTTCAGTTATACGTATACCAACCAATAATGAAAATTCAAGTCAAAATTAAGGAGGCCGCCGGGCAGCAAGTGAAGGACGTGTTTAGTCTGGTGTGATTTTTAGTAGTGTTAAATTATCTTCTTGGGCTAAATGAAGATTTCAACTTTCTGTTTCCACAGAAAAAAGAAAAGCCAACATCCTGGACAACCTGAACAACACCAACGGAACCATCATTGGCGTCACCTGCTGCATCGTCCTCATCCTTCTCATAGTCTCGGTCATCGTGCAGATCAAGCAGCCACGCAAAAAGTATATTTTGCGGCGCGAGGACTTTGACCCCACCATGTTCCAGGAGGTATTTGAGCCGCCGCACTATGAGCTGTGCACCTTACGCAGCGCCACTGCAGCCGCATCTGCAGACTTTGTAGACCTGGCGGAGGACTTTGAGAACTACCACGCCCTCCGTCGTGCCTCTTCACGATGTGTCCATGATCACCACTGTGGGACAGCCTCCTCCAACCCTGGGTCTGCTCACATATCTCAGCTTTCTCTCAGCGGGCGAGGTAGCCGTGGAAACCTGAGGGATGCAGGAGCCACAACCCTGCTCACAGATCTACCACAGCCGCCGATGTCAGTGAGGCCCCTGCTGCCCACCACGGGGAACCGCAGGAGCATCATGGTCATGAAGCACAGCTATTCACAAGAGGCCGCAGACAATGGATGCGACCTGGATGATGACCTGGAAGAAGTTCCCAGCACCAGCCACCGGCTTTCACGCCACGAAAAGGCAGTACAGCGGTGCGTATCCGTCAAATTCTATAATGAGGGGAGATCATCGAGCTTAGAGTAAAAGATGAATGGAAGTTAGTTTTTTTTTTTTATTTCCTTTTTACTTTAGATTTGTTCTCCCCCTGTATCTGATTATCTGATACATTTTATGTCATGCTTCTTTTTGTTAAGGAAACCTTGATTCTTAAAAAGGCCTAAATGGCGCCACCTGTTGCATGCTCGTTCTTAAGCATGCCAAGCATTTAAACTCTGTTTTTACCTGAATGAGATGTTTACACATGTGATATAACAACTTGTGATTAATTATAGAATTCATTCCGAATCAAAACCATCCTCAGTCTAAACTATAGGCACAGGGGCTTGAATTGGTGACTGATATTTTGTATAAATTATATATATATATTTTTAAAATGATTGCAACAAATATGCACAAAAGCATTAGTAAAAACATGACATACTTTTGCATGAAAAAAAGTCTTTTGAACAATATTTAAATTTGGACTTGCATTTTGGTACTTTAAAGCAAGAAACAATAATGCAATGCCTCTTGAAAGAAGGAACCTAAATGCATGCATGCACCTAAATGGCGCCCTCCTCTAGTGTACTTTCCGACCGTACCACTGCATGCGAAACTAACACACTAAGGACGAGTAAAAGCAAAAACTAGTCAGTAATCCCTGTCATGTACAGCAGCACAGAATGTTTTATTTTGCAAACGAACCAGAAAATATGACATTAAATGAAAGAGCCATGACATTTCAGGTTCTGCCTCATTGGCTCTTTGAGCAAACATGAATCAGAGTACAACACAACTAGGGTCTAAGAGACAATCTCAAGGTAAGCACCAATGTCCAGCAATCAACCGTTTTACGTGTTGTTTTGTGGCCTTCATTTTCCAGCCAGCATTTTTTTTTTTTTTCAAATTTGATTTTTTTTATTTCTGTTTACTAGTTTATATCTATATTTGAAGTGTGTGTGTGTGTTTTTATCAAGATGGTCTTCTTGCTTGCAGCCATCTTGTTCTGAGTGAGTCTTTAAGTGTTTGTGATGCTGGAGGTAACTGTACGTCCTTGCTGGAGGACAAACACACACACGTCGTTCAGTGGATTTTCATCAGCATGGACCTTTTGAAGCATCTTTATTTCAAGTTGTGTGAAATGATCATATGTAATGCAAACTAGTATTTTGTGAATTAGAGTTATCATCAATGTTCTTATAGTTAAAGATGCAGCATTTTCTCATCACACATGTATCAGGTTCATCTGTCGACGCCGCATGCAAACGTTGCAAACTTTGAGATGTTTCTTTTCTGGAACTCAATATATGAGTTTGTGTCAGAGATTTCATGTGTGTCCGCTCTAAAGACTTGCTTGTTGAGCAGGAGATTGAAAAGTAATGGAAATATTATTAGTTAACATATTTGTTGCACCATAAGACTCACCAGAGTAACAGTATCTTGGTAATTGTGTGTATGGTTTTTGTCACCGACACCACGGAGCTCGCAATTTAACGTTGGACGTCCCGTTAAAACCAATATCTTGCCGTTTTAGCTGTTGTAGCAAGCACTACATTAGTTTGCTTCACTTTAGTTTAGCGACTGATAGCCTTAAGTTGCGGTATTACTCCTCTCTGTCCAATTGCAGTGTAGTACTGTATTACTCCTCTCTCTCCAATTGCGGTGTAGTACTGTATTACTCCTCTCTCTCCAATTGCAGTGTAGTACTGTATTACTCCTCTCTCTCCAATTGCGGTGTAGTACAGTATGACCCCTTTCTGTCCAATTGCAGTATAGTACAGTATTGCTCATCTCTATCCAATCACAGTATGGTGCAGCATTACTCCTCTCTGTCCAGTTGCAGTGTAGTACTGTATTACTCCTCTCTCTCCAATTGCGGTGTAGTACAGTATTACCCCTTTCTGTCCAATTGCAGTATAGTACAGTATTGCTCATCTCTATCCAATCACAGTATGGTGCAGCATTACTCCTCTCTGTCCAGTTGCAGTGTAGTACTGTATTACTCCTCTCTCTCCAATTGCAGTGTAGTACTGTATTACTCCTCTCTCTCCAATTGCAGTGTAGTACTGTATTACTCCTCTCTCTCCAATTGCAGTGTAGTACTGTATTACTCCTCTCTCTCCAATTGCAGTGTAGTACTGTATTACTCCTCTCTCTCCAATTGCAGTGTAGTACTGTATTACTCCTCTCTCTCCAATTGCAGTGTAGTACTGTATTACTCCTCTCTCTCCAATTGCAGTGTAGTACTGTATTACTCCTCTCTCTCCAATTGCAGTGTAGTACTGTATTACTCCTCTCTCTCCAATTGCAGTGTAGTACTGTATTACTCCTCTCTCTCCAATTGCAGTGTAGTACTGTATTACTCCTCTCTCTCCAATTGCAGTGTAGTACTGTATTACTCCTCTCTCTCCAATTGCAGTGTAGTACTGTATTACTCCTCTCTCTCCAATTGCAGTGTAGTACTGTATTACTCCTCTCTCTCCAATTGCAGTGTAGTACTGTATTACTCCTCTCTCTCCAATTGCAGTGTAGTACTGTATTACTCCTCTCTCTCCAATTGCAGTGTAGTACTGTATTACTCCTCTCTCTCCAATTGCAGTGTAGTACTGTATTACTCCTCTCTCTCCAATTGCAGTGTAGTACTGTATTACTCCTCTCTCTCCAATTGCAGTGTAGTACTGTATTACTCCTCTCTCTCCAATTGCAGTGTAGTACTGTATTACTCCTCTCTCTCCAATTGCAGTGTAGTACTGTATTACTCCTCTCTCTCCAATTGCAGTGTAGTACTGTATTACTCCTCTCTCTCCAATTGCAGTGTATCCTTAAACACACCTCATAACAATATATTGAACCTCAATATGTATAACTCCTCACTGTCCAATCATACTATAGTGTGGTATAACTCCTCTAAGTCCAATCGCAGTACAGTACTGTATTACTCCTCTCTGTCCAATTGCAGTGCCGTACAGTATTACTCCTCTTTGTCCAATTGCAGTTTAGTACAGTATTGCTCATCTCTATCCAATCACAGTATGGTGCAGCATTACTCCTCACTGTCCAATCATACTATAGTGCGGTATAACCCATCTCTGTCCAGTTGCAGTATAGTACTGTATTACTCCTCTCTGTCCAATTGCAGTATATTACAGTATTGCTCAACTCTGTACAATCACAGTATAGTGCAGTTTTACTCCCCTCTGTACAATGGCAGCATATTATAGTATCACTATTCTCTATCCACTCACGGTAGAGTACAGTATTACTGCTTTCTGTTCAATCCCAGTATAGCACAGTAGTACTCCTCTCTGTCCAATCACAACAAAGATCCAAACATGAAACAGTTTAGATTAATAATAATATATATATATATATATATATATATATTTTTTTTTTTTTAAGTCAGCCTTATGGTTAGCAGAAAGAAAATATTACATAATTATAATCTGACAGGAAGAGCCATATTGTGTCTCAACCCCAAGATTGAGAAACACAGATATAATTATTTGCACATATAAAACATTGAGTAAACCTACTATGGAGCCTTCACATGAAGTCCTGCACGCAGCTCTCTGCTGTTCTTGTGTTAAATATGCAGCTCTGTTCTGTGTCTGTGTCTGTGTCTGTGCTCATGCACGCTCATCTTCTACATTATGTTCCATTGTCTCCGTCATGTAGACTTCTTGAGACTATTGAAATCCTGGATCAGGTGGAAGAGGCGTCACTGACGTGTGAGAGAGAGGAGTGGAGATTTACGTCAGCTCCGTGCTGATGCTGGTGCTGAAGCTTTGTGGGGACGGAGGGACACTTTGACCACACTGACGGATAGTGAATGTGCAATTCTCCTTGTGTGAGGAGGAGCACAGACGACAGCTGCAGCTCCGTCACTTTTTATCAATCAATCAGCGGTTGATCGGCTTTTACAGTCTGGATTTTTGTGGTCTCACTGGAAATACTTGGACGTAGACATTGATTATATTTGTCTGTGTCTAAGATTCTGCACTGAGAACAAAATTAATGTAATGAAACATTTCAACTTAATTTGAGGCATGTATTTAAATGATCAAACATAATATTATTTCATAGCAATGCAGTCAGAGGGGGTTTAGTTTTATTAGGGGTTTGAGCAAAGCTTTATTAATGACTAAAATGACAGTGAAAGGATCCTCGCTGTTGATTTTGTTTGACAGTTAGAGTAGGCTGTATGGTCTTGCATGATTCCCATATATCACTCCATTATATAACAACACAAATACATTAGCTTACCTTCCTTGCTTGTATGCAAAATATTTTCAGTACTTAATTCCTTATTATACTTTTCTTCATACATTCATTTTGTGTTGTTCCTCCTTACATTAAAAAGAACAAAACTTTTTTTTTCCCACAAAAGTAAAACAAATGTATGGTTAAAAAAATGCACCGCTCTGTATAAAAGCATCTGGGAATTAGTTTAGAACACATTGATTTTCTGTAGAGTCTAACAGTAAGGTTTTTTTTTTTTTATGTAAGTACATAGTCATTACATTAATTAGCTTGCATGCAGCTATTAGCAAACTCCAGATATAAATACAAACGCGGGAATAAAACTCAACCTTTCTTATTTGGACAAACACTTTTAAAGTTGTTTCTAACTTATTTGAGTTTTATTGGCCATATAGACAGAAATAGTTGTTGTTCCGCAGACACATTTGCTCTGTCTGTTTCTCTTCTAACTCTTTTCCACTGTTGGAGCTCAGTATCTTTGTATCGAAGAAACTTTTGTACTAAGGCCACTTGAACCAAGGACACTTTTTACAGTTACAACCTAACAGGGCTGATTTCACAGATGCTTTATGGACAACATAACAGTGACATTTCATTTCTTCCTTGTTTTAGTGGCTTCATGTCAGTTGCCATTTATTTTGTCATCAAATTGTGATCGTGGACATCCCTGTCTCTCATCCATGATTTTAGAAAACAACCTACAAAGTGTTCCTAGGAATCTGAAACCAAAACAAGCTAATGTATATTTTACCTTGTCCTAGCGAACCTTTGTGGCGTACCGCACATTTGATGGTGAAGAGACTTTGCTCTTTTTTGAGGAACTTCGTTCAGCCATGAGCACAGTGACATGGAAACACATGTGATGCATACACTTGTGTATTGCATTATTTATTTGCCATGGTCCAGTTCTGTGATTTTGTTAATGTGACAGTACTGTAGTATTTTATTTTTCCATTTTGTGTACATTGTTATGTGATTAAGTTCAGTGTATGTACTGTACTGTAACCACTATATCCATGCATACCACCTTATGTTCTTTCCATCACCAACATACCCATGGTTCTGCAGATTCCGAATAAAATGTGTTTTTCTTTTCTACACCAACATTGTTGTTCAGTGTGTTGTCTGTGTCAGCATCGCTGTCTTTGATGGTCAAAAATGTGCGTACATTTGCACAAACATACATTCCACCTTCTGTACAGGTGAAGGAGCGAACACCGTCACTGACGTCTGTACAAGCAACGGGGGAAGCAGAAGAGAAGAGGATAGAGCTCAGAGGAGTAATGGTGTTTTCATTTCTTTGCAGATACATCAGACAGATGCATCAATCTTCTGCATCTTGCCAAGTTTGACAACATTTGGAACTAAGGTTTCCCTCCTTTATGCATCTTGAGTGAACTCTGGCCCACAGAGACGTTACCAGTGTAGAATGTTGTGATGAGAAATTTCAAAAGAAACAAACAAAAAAAGGTTTGTGGTGTATGCGTCATGTCTCATGTCTTTGCTATGGACCACAGAGGTGCAGTTCCTTCTCCGTGCTCCGCAACTGGCTGGAATTGACGAGCCATGGAACACTGATGATTTTAAATACCTGACTTTTTTTTGGGAAATAGACAACCTTTAATGTAAAACTGTTTATGAAACACAGACGCAGGCACACTCACAGAATCAGGTTTTAGTATTTTCCATGTAACCATTAAAATATCAGATGTCATATTTTAGCTGCTGCATTATATTTTTCCATGTTATGTTTTAACAGTAGGCTCTGAGGTTGATTTTTTTATATCTAAACAATTACCTACAGCCTTGTTGAGAAGACAGAACACCAGGATGTATGAAATAAAGTCATTTCATAAAAGAGAGTCAACATGGTTTCACTAATCCATCAACTAACCATCATAACTTAACACATTTTCTGATATATTAACAATACACTTATTTATGTTAATGTCTTTAAATATATATTTCTTAATTATATTGTAGTTTATAATTCATTAACATTTAAGGACCAAATGCTGGAAATTTTGTTTTCAATTAAAAAAAAACAAAAACATGTTCCCTGACATAACTGTGATCTTCTATAATCTTCTATAAATTTAATTTCTGAATAAGGACAGATGTGTTTAAAAATGTTCAAATAAATTAAGACGTTTATTAAATTATTGCTGAGCTGTACACGATTACTTACGTTTTATTGTAAATTAGACACAGTTATGAAGTAAACTGGATGTTCCGTGGTTGGCGCTACAGTACACAATCTCCCATGATGCCCCGCGTGCGTCAACGTGACGTCAAACAAGCGCGCCAAACAAGGAATCATGGCCGACACTTAAGTTTGACTTATTTGAATCAGGTGGTTGTTGGGGTTATTTATTCTGCTTTCGCTGGATTAAGTGACTGTACTTTAACACATTACAGTTTATTGCTGGTTCAAAGAACCAGTTTGTGGTTCGTCAAAGACATTGTTCTCCCGTAGAGGGCGCAGTCATGGCTTATACCCAGATAGTCCGAGCCCTGAGAGGGAGTTTGCTGCAGTGCAGGGCGACACAGTTCGGTCTTCTGATACACACACACAGGACCGTGGCAACGGTCGTGTCCACGTCGACTTTCCACTCAAGGGCCGAGGCTCCTGTTTCTCTATCGCCGACTTTGTACTGCTTCAACCGGGCGAACACCGCGCGTTGTATTTCCGTGGACTTCAGGCTAAGAAACAAGAGCAGTTCCGATGACAGAGACAAGTCTGTGTCCAGGTTTCAGGGTGGCAGCCCGGCGTCTTCAACTGCTCAGAAAGGTACGACATGTTCTCTGTGGAAAGACCACTTATGGTGGTCGTTTGTTTGACAGAATGATGGTCTTGTATGTGTGTTTATTACATTTTATAAAGAAAATGATGGCAGGTTATGTTCTGTGTATTTGCTAATTTTTCGAAAACAGATGCCCTATTTAGACCCCAGGTGTCAAACTCAGGCCCGGGGGCCAAATCTGGCTTGCAGTGTTATTATATTTGGCCCGCAGAATCATATCAAATACATACTAGAGTTGACCCACCAATACATAGTTTTTATATACTGGTAGGATTTGTAGTATTAGTGATGCATAGTCTTTTTCATAGTCTCTTTTTTGTAACACATTTTGATTTTTTTTGGTTGCAAGTCTGTAAAAAAACATTAAAAGGCGACAGATAAATGCAAAAACTCTTATGTGAGTTTTTTTTTTCTGACTAAATTCCTCATGTGTTGACAATATTAAGTGGCTGTTCCATATTCAATGTTCACAAAAATCAACATTTAATCGGGGTGGCATTAAAGACAGGCAAGTTGCTTGGGGCTCTGGCCAGTGGGGGGCGGTCAACATTTTTTTGGTGTGGGCACCGATAACAGCAGGATTTGTCCAATAAAAGAAAAAGTTTTGCTAAATAATACTGTCAAAATGAGAACAGCAGTGAGCAGATGTGTCGTCAGTCCTTTGTGTGGACAGATGAGACTAGATAGGACTGTTTTTTTGCACATGTTCCTCATTCTTTCAACCCTGGTTGTTTACAGTGAAGGATGCTGGCAGGGACTTCACCTACTTGATTGTTATTCTCATTGGCCTTGGAGTGACAGGTTACTATAAATGAAGCTTCTGTTAAACAATTTAAGTCTTTCTTTCTACATTCTGGGAAAATAATGTAGTATTTTTTCCCCTGCTTTTTAGGTGGGTTGTTGTACGTGGTTTTCCAGGAGCTGTTTTCATCCTCAAGTCCAAATAAGGTTTATGGAAAAGCCTTCAACTTAGTCAAGTCAAATCCTGAAGTGAGAACAATGTCACACATGGCTATTGCTCATTATTCGGTGCATGACCTACAAGGATACCAAATGTAATATGTGACTGTTTTACCCCCCGCTTTTCATATGCACAGGTAATTGGTGCTTTTGGAGAACCAATCAAATGTTATGGCGAGACCACCCGTCGAGGACGGAGGCAACAAGTCAGGTAGGTAGCTATAGGTTGTCTGTAGTCGCCAAATCAGGACTATTCTGTTCAATTCTATTTCTTACACGCACAGTTGTTTTAACTTGCAGTCACATGGAGTTCCAGAAGGATGGACTAAAGCACATGAGGCTCAAGTTCTACATTGAAGGGTCAGAACCTGGTCTGAAGGGAACTGTGCATTCAGAATCAAAAGAGGTTGGTTTTCTTTTCCCAATTTAGTTTGTTTTGATTTTGAAAAAGATTTGTATTTATTCTGATAAAAACACTTGCCAAATCTGATGTTTTTACAGAACGCTGAAACTGGCAAATATGAGTTTCGTTACATATTTGTGGAGGTTGATACCTACCCTAGACGTACAATCGTTGTGGAAGATAACCGATAAGCAAGACTGAGGTATCAAAGGTGTTTCCTTTAATAAACCACTGTGAATAAGGTGCTTCTAAGCCAAGATTTTGTCAAACTTTAACAAAAAAATAAAGTTTGCATCTACACAAAATGTAATTTATTTCCACAATGATAGGCAATTGTTGTTTAAAATTATAGAAATTGTTTTTTTTCCGAGTTTATAATCTGCTGTGTCCAAAATTGACCACTAGATGGAGGCAAAGAATTACGATTGTAAACAAACTTGTGTGACCTTCACTTACAGGTGTTATTTATGTGTTTTTTTTAAATATCTGTATTCGTATGTTTAAAGGTATTTTAAATCATATTTGAAACGTATTTAAACGAATGGGTTTACAAATAAGAATTCATAAAGATGAACAACTCCTGCAATAATATGATCTTCAACGAGAAATATTTCATTTGTTTTACACTATTATACAAATATATGACAAAATACTTAATAACATGCTGAAATTTTTACATCAACTCTATTCTTTTTGGAATTTGTTTCGTAACCTTCCTCGATCCTCGGGAATTTTGCCATTTATGGGTTTCCATGAAAGCTAACAGCCGAGACAGTTACCCAGAAGCACCAAATGTTTCACTGCTGACGTAAAAAACAGACGTCGGGATTTTATTACCTCTTGGCAGAAGGCAGCTGTGTAGCGCCATCTGGTGGTGTAAATGGATAAAAAAGAACCCACAGCCTAACACACTTGAACCTCAGACCAATCGCGTCTACGGTTTCCACAGAGGAGGGCCCGGTTTATGGGAAGCCGAGAGAGCAGGAGTCCGTGAACGCCCCCTTCACTGTGAACTAAAGCAACGCTGCTTTCACTGCTCACACACGGACAAACGGGGATGTGGAAACTCAGTTAACGACATCCACAACGACCAGTCTGATTTTATTTGTTTCTTCTCATTTTAACTAACAGCTATGCAAGTGAGGACCTAGTTGGTTTAATAATAACTAGCAGGTATGTCTGTAAAAGTGTTTAAGTGAAGCCAGAGTGGTGTAAAAAAAAGAGAAAGTAAATACGGCGGCGCAGGCTGTTGTTGTAGTTGTGGCCTGTACATGTTAGCACATTAGCTCAACCAGCTGCTGGAGTCGCTGCCTTCGTCGTGTTGAAAACAGCGGTGGGAAATGACGGACATTTACGGCTGACGCAGAGGAACAAGCTCTTGCTACCAGGTGAGTTCTCCCCAGGTTTATTGTCTTTAATTTCGAGTTTCTAACGCTGGGAACAACAAGTGCTAAAGTTAATGTTACAGTTTGTAAAGAAAATAACAAACAAAGCCCAACCCCAGCATGGCCACTGATGACTGGTTGTTACTGTTCTGTAAATGGACATGGAATATAGAATTCTCACGTGAATTATATATACATTTATCACGGCTACAATCAATTTGATAAATACAGTTACACACTCTTTCGTCGGACCCCACTCTACCATGACAATAAGGAATAAATTCTCTCCTAGATAATGGATGATTGTGATCTTCTTTTCGGCTTGTCCCTTTTTTCAGGTTTTCCACAGTGAGACAACAATATCCATCTCACCTTGTCCTCTGTGTCTTCTGCTCCATGCCCTCCCTTTACATCTCTGATCATTCTTCTACTCATGTATCCTCTGTCCCTCCTCTGAACATGTCCATACCATCTCAATCTGTCTTCTCTAGCTTTTTCTCCAAACCTCCCCGTCTGTGTTGTCTCTCTAATGTCCTCATTCCTGATCCTGTCCATCCTATTCACCCCTCAAAAGGCTGATTGTGATAGTTCTGGTAAATGGAAAAAATGCATGAAGGCCTATATTGGTGTTAAACCATGTAAACATACTGTCTATGGTTGTTTGTGCACATACTGTACATTTCCCATGTGCCTTCCATGTAGTGCATATGATTTCACACACGTTTGTTTTTCAGGGGAAATTGTGGCTTGAAGGAGTTTTGGCTCAGGATCATCAAGTTAGTCCTCAGCTATGAGATTGTCCACTAAGTGACATCATAGAAAAATGGAGCTGTATTGGTACATGTAAGTACAACATTCGCTTATAGCAAGCATCATTGGTATTCTTTTAGTGAGTTCACAAATATTTGACCGCCTTAACTGTGGATTTCTCAACAATGACATTTTTTGCAACTTTGCAACACGACTATTGGACTTTTAAGAGAACACAACGATGAGCAACTGCTGCCTGTTGACAACCATTTTCCTGAACTTTTCACAGAGTTGTCATCATATTTATAATCATCAAGATATTCTTCTATGTATGCTGGTACCGATCCAGACAGAGGCAACTGGCAGCATACCTGAGCAACCCACGGAATGCACAGATAGTCATAGTTGGAGGAAGAGCCTACCTTCATCAGATGTGTGAACGGCAGAGTGTAAGTCCTAACACAGACTTTGACAAATTATTCTTAAGTGTTCTTGGCTTTTTTTTTATTGAGTTCCATATATTCTAATTGATGTTTACAAAGAGGTTATTTGAAATGTCTCATTTTCTACTAGACACATTTTGCACTTATTTAGGTTATTATATGTCTCTGTCTCAGGGTCTGTCTCTATATGTTGAGGCTTCCATCTGTTTTTGGTTCATCCTGCTCCAAGCTAAACCTCTGGCCAACCAGTTTGACAGCCTGTTCCAGTATTTAGATAAGAAGAAACACTACACTTTCCCGCAGAACTATATGTTATTTTAATCACTTCTTTCCCTTTTCCTAGTACAGCTATTTCAGAATAGTCAACAAAGTAAACTGCCTATATGTTAACTTAGAGGGTTGAAATAGTAAGTTTATTGTTTGCATGTGAAAACGAAGCCCATGAAATGTGACATTCCTTGAGGATTCTTGTGATGCCAGTCGTTCACCAGTGGCCAGAGTGACTTGAAGATCAGATTTGCTTGGATTTTAGTGACATTTTTCAGTTGTGTTGATGAATATGCAGTGATTGTTTGCATTTGTGCGTGTGGACGTATTTTTACCTCTGCGTTTCCCTGACCTTCTTGACACCAGGGTAATTGTAGGGCAGGTCAACACTCTGACAGATCTTCAGTCAGCTCCAGAAATGCAAGTGCACCATTGGAGTTCTTAGAAGTTGTTTTGTAAAAACATCGGCCCGGGTGGAGACAGTAAACTGACAGTTGACTGAGAAGACTGACCCACAGAAAACAATTGATAGTTACAGCAAATTGTGATGGCCAGTTTATGTCTCTCTGAGTTTCTTTATTTTTGTAACAATCTGTCGTACTTTTACTTTTTTATTTGTATTTCTGTCTAATTAAAATGAACTGTACATATTTTATTAATTGTAAAGACATGAAGGGGTTGCTGATGCTGTATGCAAATTTTGCTTCCAAATATGTGGCATCTTATTATGAACATCTTACATTTATTTTGTAGTTATTCAAGTCAATTTTATTGTTTTCCACTGGCATTCCCATTTTTTCAGGTTACACTGCATGTTGAAAACGTCAACATGTTTGGGCTTTTTTAGAGGATTTACTTTGTTTTTCTCCCTTTTTTGTGGTTTTTCTAAACCACCTGGAATTCATCGCTATGATTCATAGTTTTCCTAAAATGTGTTCTGTAAATAATTCACAGCAGACATTTCTTGGATTTTTGTGCTTTGTCACGTTGCTCTGGTCTTAGTAGGGTTACCTTAAGACATTGCATTACTCTTTTTTTTTTATTATTGAGAAATTTTTCTCAAATGCAAGGCTTTATCAGAATTGTTTTTTGTTAACGGAGTACACTTGAGAGCGCGGATTTTTTTACGGCTTGCTTTCAATATTTGTCCGACAGGAAATGCCTCAGTTTTGGAGCGTTAATGGCCTTCAGTTCAACCAATGTCACTAACGACATCTTGTTTATGTGCCTTAAAAATGTGATGTTATTCTTTGGCGATCTTGGAATGATTTGAAGTCCAGCTTAGACAGTGTACGACCAGTAACACTCAATAATTCTCCAACTTCCCTTTTACACTCACACCTCTTCCCCTTTGTCCCTCTCAGATCTGTTGTTTGCTTTCACTTCTTTTTCTGCACGCTGCCAGCCCCAACTAGTTCATCTTATTTTCTTCTGTTTCTATCTGCACTTCTCTTTTTGCTTCTATTTCTGGTGTGTAATGTTCCCTGTTTATATTTTAATGGAATGTGCAGTGGGGAGGCCCCTCGGTCATCCATTACCAGCTCCTTGAAATGTGTTTGGAGAGGAGCCAGAGCAACTTGAATCCTTAGGATGATGTAGAATCACTCACTTAGGAAAAAAAAATGACACATAAGCGCCCCCAGAGGTTTGAGATATTAATAGGCAATAAAATATTACGTTTCATCTTAACGAGTTTTAATCTTGTTTTGAGATCTTGCTTGTATATAATTTATTTTTTTCAGCCTTGACATTTCTCAGGCACAGCCTGCGCCGCCTCTTTCACCATCGCTCTCCATCACAGTCAAAACGGAAGGAAAATTTGTGCTGATTAATACATCAATCACTACTGACTTCCCCGCGCAATCTTCATTAGTCATCGTTCTGTAAACATTAAAATTAGCCTGCTAACAAGCACCCTCAGGTTCCCGAGACGCATCGGGGAGATTCACATATTTGCATTTTCATGAGACAAAGTTGATTAAAATATCAGTTGTAAAAACAAACACTGTCCGCTGTCGTCGGACTCGAGATTATTTACAGTCAACAAGTATCTTGCATAATGTTGTCCACGTGACAAGTGTCACAGCCCAATGTAATGATGGGAAAAACTGTTGTTCTGTGTGATTAAATGGTGGTTAGAATGTCCAGGCAGGAATGTGCATTTAATGTTAAAGATTTTTATTTCTTATTTCTATATACTGCAGATAAATAAATCCAGGAGCTCTATGATGAACATTTGCTAGCTCTTCTCTCACGTGTGAAGATTATCTTAATGAATTTGGCTTGTGGTTTTTGGTAGCCATGCTGGCCATTGCATGGCCACGTTGTTTTTTTTGGACGCATTTTCTGGACTACAGGTCACTCTGGAGCGATATTTCTTTTTTTTTTTTCCCGGCTTTTCAGGGGTTGCCACAGTGACTCAACAATATCCATGTCCCTCTGTCCTCTGTATCCTGAACTCTAACTCCAACTCCCTCTATGTCCTCACTCACTGCATCCATCAATCTCCTCTTTGTCTCCTACCTGGTAGCTCCATCTCTAGGATCCATTGGTAGGATCTTCTACCAATGTATCCACTGTTCCTCCTCTGAACATGTCCAAATCAGGACTTCATTCCTGATCCTGTCCATCCTTGTCTCTCCTAAAGAGAACCTCAGCATCTTTAACTCCTCTACCTCCAGTTCTGCCTGCTGTCTTCTACTTACTGGTTCTGTCTCTAACCCATCCACCATGGTTGGTCTCACAACTGTCCTGTAAACCGTTCCCTTCACCTTAGCTGACTCTCTTCTATCACAGATCACTCCTGACTCCAAAATTAGTTACTTCGAAAGCAACTGGACATAGTACTCACTCCTGACTCTTTTCTCCAGTTGTTCCATCCTGACTGTACTCTATTCTTCTCCTCTCTTCCACAGTCTCCACTGCTCTGAACAGATGATCCTAAGTATCTAAACTCCTACACCTTCACATCCTCTGCTCCTTGTAACCTCAACTCTGGAGCGAAACATCATGTGGAAAACACAGTAGATGCAGATAGTTCAATAATAGCATTGGATCAAAAAGCCAAACATCCTTGCCCAAAACCTTAATATATGGCCCAAACTCAGCTTGTTTTTTTTTTTTTTGTCT
>JAFBJS010058868.1:125442-143084 GCA_016785265.1 Paraplagusia blochii
AACGGCCTGGCCCAAAACCTTAATATATGGCCCAAACTCTGCTTTTTTTTTTCTTTTCTAATGATCAGTAAAACATTTAGTATGTATATAATATGCAAAATTTTACTATAAGGTCTCATCTGAAAAATGAAAATGTATCATTTCTCCTCCAACTGTGTGAGAAATACCAGTAGAGTTGGTATGATTGAACTGGATTAAACCTTAACTCAGTGTCTCTCTCACTGTTGTCTACAGCAAACATCTGTGTGGCCCAGTTGGTATGGTGTTCAGGATGATCTGTCAATAGAGGAACACCCCACAGCTCTGCCGCCAACAGCATCCGTTTCTCACCTCGACATGCCGCCACCTTATGAAGCAGTGTCTGGAGGTAAACACACACACACACACACACAGACTCAATGATCACTAAGGCCCAGTTCAACCTCTTACTGACTCCATAGAGACCTATAGATTCACTGAACCCTTTGCAGCCACGCTCACAGTGAAGAACGTCAGTGATGGGTTTTTTTTTTCTGTTATACCCAAGCTGCGATCTTTCACATCACTTACGGCGACTCAAGTTTCCCCTGTTTTTAACGTCTCTGTGTTCATCCTCAGTCCCTTCATTTGACCGGTGCTGCTCATTCAGTTTGAAAGCAGGATGTGGTAACAGTGGTGGAAATGTCAGCATTTCCACCACTAATTGCGTTACCTGACATCCTACTTTTTCCTGTGGCATCAGTCAACCGTCTCTCAGGCGGATATTTAGTTCTAATGCAGTGGGTTGTCATGGGCACTGAGGGAAGGCCTCGCAGCAGCCGTAGACATTGTTCCTTTATTCTTTAATCTGTCTGAATTTATTTTAGTTATTATTTAATAAGGCAGGCAAACTTAGATAATGATAAGAATTTGCTCTAAAACCAAAGAAGTGCCCGAAGTAGCTTTAGAGAGTGCATCATTAAGATGATTGTCACCGCCTGAGGGAAAGTCTGCTCAAAGTCATACAAGCCTTTTGTTCTTTGTGCTTTTTCGGTGGTTTTGCATACAGAGATTCTTGATGTTTTTAAATCCTGTGTTTGAATAACTAATTTGCCCTCAGACAGTGATTAATTAAATCTTATCTTTTCCAAATCAATTCATAACTGTATCTTTTGGACCATAAGGCCCACCGGGTTAGGATACAGGGTCAGTAAACACAACTAGATTTGACACTGGTGATTTGTGAGAAAATTATGGAGTTTTAAGTGCTTCGTACAGTTTAGTTTAGGATAATAGGGTCACTGGGTCTCAAACTCAAATAAGTTGAGGGCCACCACCCACACTATCATTTCACCAAAGGGCTGCATCCGCTTTCAGTGTTCAATACAAAAGAAAAAAAATGAAATAAAAAAAAAAACAGTTTCCCATAGATTCTGTATAATACAACACTGAACCAGGAGACTCTGGATCACGGTTTTGAGACCTATAGGATTTACCATAAAATTTGGAGAACAAGTATAAAATATTATTATAAAATATTCATATAAATTCAACTCGTGGGGGCCGCAAAATATCGTTTCACGGGCTGCAAATGGCCCACGGGCTGCAAGTTTGAGAACACTGCTGTAGTTCAATACTTAAAAATATTTATAATTCTCACTTTTTTCCTTTTATTCTTCTCCCCAAATCAAATGGTTATTCAATCAAATTAAAGAAAATATTTCCCTAACTCCCACCAGTAGTGCTGTTCAACTAAATTAACACGGCCGTATGTCCTCGCAGATGACGATCTGAAGCCGCCGCCCTACAGCGAGTGCGCTCAGAGCGAGGAGGCCGATGCCCCCTGTCCATCCCACCACACTCCCCTCATCTCTCAGGAGGGAGACTCTACCAGCATCAGCGAAGCCCCGCCGCCTTACACACCTCACCCCCCAGCACCAACCGCTCAGCAGGAATTTCCTCTAAGTGAGTCGGAGTTTGTGATCAGGTCGGCCTAACCAACCAGTCCGGGACGCCAGTTTGCCTTTTTTTCCATGCACTGCCTTTCTACATTCGACCTCAGTGATCTTAGCCAGCCTATCTCTCGTCACCTGAGAGAAGTTTGATTTGGTTGCGTGTGTGCCTGCGTGTATGTGCTTGTTTTCAGGAACAAGTTGTTGTTTTTTCTACTCTGTATGTTGAGCATCAAAATTGTTCATCTGATCACATCAGCAAGCCTGTGTGCCTCAGTCAGGACCAGCGATCCTACCCAGCAGCTCGGATGAGGATGGACCCTCAGCTCTAAGCTCACAGGAATTCTCCGAGGGGTGTGACAAGAACGGGGACTCAAACTGAAAGTGAGGTTTAGTGGCTTTTTATCTCTTCTTTTAAACAGTTTTTCTCAATCCGTAAGTGTGAAATGACTTCCTTTCACTGACTGTTATGTTGAAATGCACATTTGGTGAAATAAGTTGGTTTGGTGAAGTAAAAGACACCATTGTGTTTCTGATTTTGCGGGTGCTGTTGTTGAATTATTATGGTGTTTCTGTAGAATTTGGGGAATTGGGGAAAATGGCTTCCGAGGTTGTTTTTTTTTTTTTTCTTTTTTTTTTTTCTTTTTTAATATTTCAAAATGCACTGTTATGTCATTGTTACACGTTGTCATGAAGTTAAAAGTGGGGGTGTTAAATAGTTTGAAGTTATGTTCTATATTCTGATGATTAATCAAGATAAATCAACATTCCTAAATATGACCAAAATTTTTCTTAAGAAAAAGAAAAAACACAGGTAGATGTTCTGTGTGTGTGTCACACCCGCTTTGTTTGCAGTGAATCCAAATGATAGAGTTATTATTATAGAAAGGTGAAAAAAACATTACATATTTAAGCCTACTTTAATTATTTTACTTACAGAATCTGTCGAAAAGAGTTCCTTTCATGAATTAGGTGCAGTCGTTGTCCTCAACAGTGTTAACTAATGTGACTGTAGCGACTCCAGCAGATCATCATAGCAGTCGTCTGCTGCTTCATATACTGTGTCAACCAGTGAGAGTGGATGTAACAAGTCATTACTGCCCCTGCTGTGACTTATATATATCCGGTTATATTGGTGATGTTATTAGCTTTACCTTTAAAAAATATATTGAGTGAAATTTGCAGCTGCATGTGTCTGTATTGGTGGAAAACATAATCTAGAATTTTTGGCAAATTTTCAGATAGGACATAACTACAAATAACATTCATTCTGACAGCTACTGTTGAAATATTTCATAAAAAATTGAACGAAAAAGAGCGATTTGATTGGCTCCAACACGTTGAAGTAGATGCAATTCAAGGCTGGGTGCTGTGTTAGTCACAGACGTAGGTTTTCTCTGTGAAAAGCTTCAGAGTGAAGCAGTCATTGGCCCAGTCTGTAAGACAATCCACATTGATCTGACCAGTTCCTATTTTTAGTTGAGGTTACAATTCCTAAAAATAAGAATACACTGAGTGCCCACAACCTAGAGCTGCGTTTTATTTTACTCTAAAAAAAAATCAGAATGAAATTCTGACCAGTCTACAATCAGCAATGTTGAGTCTGTCCTTATGTTACAGTGTTGTTTTGGAGAAATGATTAGTGCCACCTGTTGTTTTTTTTTGTCCCACCTGCATTTCAAAGACTTCAGCAATGACACTCCACTTTAATCTGCTCACTCAAGATGGGAGAAGTACAACAGTGGATGTCATTGAGATTCATTGGAGGCCTTTGGAAAGTATATACATATGAAGTTTTCTCTGTGCTGTGATGACAAATCTCAGAGTATCTGTACTTAATGCCTTCAACACAACCTTTCTCCGACCCCGGCTTTTCACAATCTGTTGTGACAGAACAGACACGGTGATGAAGTTAGCACTGATCTCGGTTGACGTTGCTAACAGAGCGGCAGCGTGACGACCGAACACTCTCAAAGATTGTCACACAGTCACGTTGTACCTGTCTATTGATTCCGTGATCATTCCTGTGGTGGGAAACCTGTCAAATCTGAAGTGTCTGTTATTGGAGGGGTGTTTTTTTTTTTTTTTTTTTTTTTTTTTTTTTTTTTTTTTTTTTTTTTTTTTTTTTTTTTTTGGTAAGACTGGGAAAATATGCCTCTATATTAAACTATTATTTGTTATTTTTGTGCCAGTGTTTATTTCTTGTCTGATCTTTAAAGACACCAATTTTCAAATGCAGTACATGAACAGAAATAGAAATCTATCCTTTCCATCAACAAAACAATCTTATGGTGAGGTGAGTACAGACAATACCACGGTAAAATAAATAATAGACCTGCAATTCATTGGGTTGACGCAATGGGAGCAAATAAAGAAGATATTTGTTCTGACCTAACGTACAAAGAAAATAAACACCAGGGGATTCTGTGCGCAGAGAAAAGATTGTTTTGTTCCAGGTGATTTATATTGTTAGGAAGTAAAAATAAGACACCACTGGAAAAACTGCCAAAACATAAGAACTGGACACCGTTGTTATAACTGGACATCGTTCTTATGTTGTGGCAATTTTTACCCTATGTTAACAAAAGGAAGTGAAGGAACAAACATAATATTTACCTGTCATAGAACACATTACTTTTGTTTAAATGTAACCTACATAGAGTTTCTACCAAAAAAAAGGTTTTATATCCTAAAAATGACTTGGCAGTAGAGAGCAATGCACATTCATTCCTACGTCGTGTGGCAGACACCGCTTTTTCCGCTATTTATATTTTCTCGCTAGAGGGCAGTGTTGCACCAACTGTGTGTAACGGCTTGTTTTGGATCGTCCTGCACCTGTTGCAGAGTCTGTCGCGCTGCGGATTGAAGGCTTTTATTTGAGATTTTCTTACGGAGAGAATGGCATTGACTTTTGCTCCAATGCTCCATACTTTAGATGGGAAAAATAATTGGGTTCGATCAAGATCAATTGTGCGGCACTGTGTTTGGATGTATCACAGAGTAGACACTCAAGGACGTTCATTTTTCATATTTTTGCCACTGGTGCGTTGCTATGCTGCGTACAAATAGGCTGAGCATAATATGCAACAATGGGCTTGTGCTCGAGTAACACATAAGTACAATTAGTCATTTAGGTTGGTTACGTTGGGAGAAGAATGATCTTAGAGATGAAGCTACCAGGTAGAAGACAAAGAGGAGATTGGTGGATGCAGTGAGGGAGGACATGGAGGTAGTTGGAGTCACAGTAGAAGATACAGAGGACAGGGGGAGATGGAAAGGATGGGAATATAAACTGTGGAACCCCCCTGAAAAGACCATAGGAGAAGAAGACATTTTGTGTGTCCAGTTAGTAGCCAGTCTCGCATTCCTTTTTAGGGATAATGTGAAAGACACTTGAAAACGACAGTATATTCTATACTGTGGTTGAAGAATATAAACATGTCCCTCTCCAGACTTTATTTTATTTTGGAAACTTTCGCCCTCTGGTTCCTGGTGTTGCCTGGCTGGGTTGTTGAGAAAAAAAAAAAAAGCAAGTTAAATAAACACCTTTTTACTTTTGTGTTCCCAGTGAACAGAACAATCCATCACAGAAACCACTTGTCTAATCATCACATCTCCGTACACACAGCAGGATAATGTGACTGACACGGTGCAAACGCACTCCTCAAGGACACCTTCCCAGAATATTGAGGTCTTCAAGGCCGTGTGGGGAAACGGTCGACAGCTCAATTACGCCACGGTGTCTTACAAAGATGTAGTGTGCTTTCCAGTCTTGCATAAAGGTGTGTTACCTATCAATCACAAGTTGTATTTGTCGAGCTTGCATGTGTGCAGTGGCCGTGAGATAAGAACTTTTTATATTCAGAAATATGAATTCTGGATCTTACCTCCTTCTTCCTTACAATGTATTTAAATGTTGCAGTTTGTTCTAATCTTACTCAGCTGTTTGCAACAATGCAAACAATATAGAAAAAAAGAACATATCACCATATGTTGTATTAGTAGAGCAATATATCACCATCAGTATGTTTTCATTTATTCTCTATTCCTTCAACTTTCACAAATGAGAAACATACATCATCAAGGTTGCATATATCCATCCTCCACTCCATGTCTTTTACATTCTCTTTTTTTCACTTGCATTTAGAAGAAAGTACTCGTGGAATAGTCACAGATGATTTAATTATATATTTGCTGTAATAATTGTTGAAATAAGGTATGAAACGATGGAAGGGAAATAACAGGGTCAAACCTTTTCAAACTGAACCATGAACCTGTTTTCTTTTCTTTCACTGTATGGAGTTTGATTTTGTTCCTTCTCCATGCCATTTTTATTCTTTTTTTTACTGTATCGTTTGTGATGTTAAACCTTAAGTAGAACTTTGTACTACTCTTTTATGTTATTTGATTTACCAAGGAAAAGGGGAAAAAAGGGAAAGAATAGAAAGCAAAATCCTTGTCATTGTGATCACTCCACTGAACACAACCTAATGTAACCTCTGCATTTAACCCATCACCATAATGAACAGTGGGCAGCTTGAGCCCCAGGAACCAGTAGTTGGAAATGATGCCATGTTCGGTGAACCTCAGTTACTTTGCAGTTGGTGGATTCAAACCTGGAACCCTCTAGACCCTGTTCCTTATCCATGAGGCCACCATTGCCCCCCTGAGCATGTGAACTCATCTTGGTCACTGTTGACTAAATCTATTTTGTGCATGCTTTTATTTGAAGCCAACAAGTTACATAGGTTAAAATAATGAAGAGCAAAAATTTGTGAAAACACAAAAAGGTGGATGCCAGATGTTAGAGGGCTTGTTAGTTCTTGTTTTCAAAATGTTTTCAAGTTCTTCTTGAAAGAGGAGAGGTCTTCTTTAAATAAGTCTACTGAAATAGAAGTTTAAAAAATATATATAAGTCGCACCAGAAGAGAACCTAGAGAGGTGGAGGTTTGCACTGTAAAGAAGAGGAATGAAGGTCAGTCGTACCAAGACCGAGTACATGTGTGTGAATGAAAAGGGGGACAGTGGAGTGGTAAGATTACAAGGAGCAGAGGTGGAGAAGGTGGAGGAGTTCAGATTCGTAGGCTCAACTGTTCCGAGCAGTGGAGACTATGGAAGAGAGGAGAAGAATAGAGTGGAGTCAGGATGGAACAACTGGAGAAAAGAGTCAGGAGTGATCTGTGATAGAAGAGAGTCAGCTAAGGTGAAGGGAAAGGTTTACAGGACAGTGGAGAGACCAGCCATGATGGATGGATTAGAGACACTAGGAATAGGTAGAAGACAGGAGATAGAGCTGGAGGTGGAGGAGTTAAAGATGCTGACGTTCTCTTTAGGAGAGACAAGGAGCCATTCAAGAGGAACTGTTCTCCAGCGTCTCCCTGTGTCACATCCCATTGACTGATGTGTCACTCATATGACTGTCCATTATCAGACACCCTTTTGACGTGAGAAACCCAGCAGTCATTACAGGATGGGAATATTGTCAGTGATCTTCACACACGTCACGGCGACTCATCCTCTCCCATTCCATCTTCAGCAGATCCGGTCTCCAATCTTTGGAGGAGGTTCTGCCTGTGACCCAGTAGGACGGTGACGTTGGGGAAGCTCAGAGGCAACACTGGCTCAGTGGCTGTGCTGCAGTGGGAAACTCGCTGCATCTCCATGCTCACTCCACTGCAGCACTTTGATTCCATGTTGGCACCTCCTCTCACTGTAACGGCTCAGAGCTCAGAGTGGCCCATCATCTGTCTCTTATACACATCTTCCGGTTGTGTCTTCTGTACACTGGAACACCAAGTAAAATTCCTATGTGTTTCTTTTGCACAATGGCAATAAAAGGATCTGAATCTGAATCTGAACAGGACAGTTGTGAGACCAGCTATGATGGATGGATTAGAGACACTAGGAATAGGTAGAAGACAAGAGACAGAGACAGGAGTTAAAGATGCTGATATTCTCTTTGGGGGTGACAAGGATGGATCAGGAATGAGGTGATCATAGACAGGAAGGTTTGGAGATAAAGCTAGAGAGACAGATCAAAATGGTTTGGACATGTTCAGAGGAGGGACAGTGATTATATTGGGAGAAGAATGCTAGACCAGGTAAGAGACGAAGAGGAAGGCCAAAGAGGAGATTCATGGATGCGGTAAGGGAGGACATGGAGGTGGTTGGTGTTGGAGTTGAGGATATGGAGGACAGGGGGACGTGGAAATTGTTGACTCGCTGTGGCAACCCCTGAAAAATGGGATAAGCCGAAAGAAGAAGATGTAAGTCGCACTCAACAAGGATAAAAAAAATGACCAATTAACAGAAGTAGCAAATACTGGTACACAGGTCTGGAGTGCCCTCTAGTGGCAACAACATCCATCCTTTTTCCATCTGATTCTCCATCACTAGGTCGCAGGGTCAGCAGTTTGCGTTACTGCCACCCAAATCACATCGTACTGTTTTATACCTTTCACAGGCTGGTCACTCCATTGGAGACCCAACTGGTCTAACCAGGGCCTGATCTTGTCCAGGAGGTGAACCCTGGGGTTTCACACCAATGACAGCGTGACTGTCATACTGCTGTGGCAGTGATTATTTTTAACAATCCTGTTGGTTCTGTGAAAACACCTGAAGTGTCCAATAGTTAAAGACATTATATCTTCTTAGGTAATGACTGTGTCTCTGAACCAACCTCCTCCACCTGGTGGCAGGTGGAAGTGCTTTAGTTGGTCTTCAGCCTCACAGTTCTAATTCATTGGATGTATTTTGCTGGGATGTCAGGCTGAGACAGACACTGAAGTGGGTTGTAGGATAATCAGCTGCTCTGCTCAACTCTGCAGGCTGTGTTTAAAGACAGGGATTTCCAGCCTTGCAAAAGATTGGGATTTTTTTTACTGTGCGTATCATTTTTAATGTTAAAATAGCTGAGGGGTTTTATTGTTATATCTTTTTTTTTGTCTAAAATGTACTTTTAAAGCTTGAAAGTAAGACAATGATACACCATTGAAAACTTTTAATCCTGATTCACCTGAAATAATTGTCTTCTATAAATTTGGAACATTAGCTTCCTAAGGCCAAAGCTGTTTTTTTTTTTGCATGCATTGTTTTTTA
Organism: Paraplagusia blochii; assembly: GCA_016785265.1. NCBI lineage: Eukaryota > Metazoa > Chordata > Actinopteri > Pleuronectiformes > Cynoglossidae > Paraplagusia > Paraplagusia blochii. The sequence continues at coordinate 134,451 of JAFBJS010058868.1, forward strand.
TATTTAAAAATATATATATATATATAAATTTCTTTTTAAAAACTGAAAACTGCAAAAATTTCCTTCAGTGTAAAATTATAAATAAGAAAACAATTTCTCTTCTAGGACCAAACAATTCCACAGTGCACACGCTTGTGGACACAAAAGCTAGTAAGCGTTGTCCACTGTAAAATTTTGTTCCTGAACAGAAATGCCTATTTAAATAATAGTAACCAGTTTGTACCTGTTTTTTTTTTATTATTATTTTACTTTTAAATCCTGTGCATCCACCCATTAAATTCATTAGTAGCCAAGGCTTTGAACCAGAATAAAAAAAAGTACTGGTTCTGTGAATAACAGAAACAGTACTCCAACGTTTTTTGTTTTGGGTTCCACTGTAACAGTGATGCTCTTTTTTTGGTTTATTTCTGTTTCAACCAAAATGGCAAAAGTTTAAAGTTTTGAACAGGGTTTAAGCCACAGGAGGACGAAAAAATGAACATTGTAACCTAGTGCAAAAAAGACATCTGAATACTATGAAAAAGGAAATCTCTAATGTTAATTTCACACCCAGAGTTGTTTAGACTTGGAGGACATGTAGAGACATGTCATTGCTATCTTTAAAAATTTTGTTTTGTTTTCAATTTAGTCCCCGAGCCTTTGTCAGCCTCTTGTACATGTCACAGTGCGTGGTAAAGAGAGCAATTTAAGGACAAATACTCCTGTCTTCTCTGTTTTATTACTGATCATATTTTTTAAAGGCCATCATTATGGCCCGGCAGTGACATTCGAAATGGATATTTATGCGAGATAAGACCCTTTTGGCAGTGAATTGCTTCAGTAAGTGCTGAGAGAGTGTGTGATTAAATTAAGAAAAACAAGACGTCGAGGACATGTTGGCATTTCTTTTTCCAGACTCTTCCCGGTCTGAGCCTGTTTTTTTTTTTTTTTTGTCCCACTGCCTTTAAAGGGGTAGTGTTGAAAGTGTGATAAGCTTTTTCATCTTTTCTTCTCCAGCAACAGCTCCAGATAGAATCTCTGGGGCAGGGGGTCTGCTTGTGCTGGTGTCTTTGTGATGACACGATAAGTGAGGTTGTCTGAATGTCAGGACGGAAAGAAGGATGAGTGTGTGAGACGGGCATACGTAGGTATGTCTGGGCGAAATAATGGAGGAGTCACCGGTTTGTCATGGATTTTATTCCTTTTTTTTTTCAAGACTCTATTCGTTCTCTCTGTTCCTCTGGTAGATTCCCAGTGTTCGGACAGGTCTTGCATTTTCCCAGTGCACAGTGTCGTGTCAATATATGCGAGTTTGTGACTTATATTCACCTGCATCTGAAAGATGGGGAGTAAAGACTATAGGAGGAAAATAACAATGCTCTCCTCCTGGAGGGACCCACTGCTCTTCTGGTACCTGCGCAGGAAGAAGAAACATCCATCTATCCCGGCGCTGTTCCCTCAACACCTCAGCTGAGACTCGATGCGGAAACATCTAGTCGCAGTTCTTATCTCGATTCAGCGTTCCAAAGTGTTGCATTTACCCTTCAGTGTATTGGGTTTTGACGTGACGTGCATTGCTGCCTGCTTTAGAAAAAAAAGAGGGGACAAAAATCCAAGAAAGTTAAGAAAATGTGACAGCTGCTTGAAAACAATGTGTCTTTGTTTTTTGTTTTTTTTTTTACCTTAGAGGAAACCTTCAAAGTTGCAGGTGTGGAAATGATGGAATTTTTTTTTTCTTCACTAGAAATTGTCAATAACAGACGGACAAACCACAAGTTTAACATCTGTTTTGCCAGGGCTAGGATGGAGAAACAGGACAGACGATCTTGTCTGTAATCCCTCTGAGTGGCCTAAATTCTGCCCTCCTCTGGCCTTGTGTTTATTTTCTCCTACAGCCTGCAGGGGCGCATCACTCACCCGCCGTCCCAAACAGCAGCTCAGAACTGAAGCGACCGTCGTCCAACAAGCTGTTGACGTGGTGCCAATTGTTTCACTAGAAATTGTCAATAACAGACGGACAAACCACAAATTTAACATCTGTTTTGCCGGGGCAACACAGAAACAGGACAGACGATCTTGTCTGTAATCCCTCTGAGTGGCCTAAATTCTGCCCTCCTCTGGCCTTGTGTTTATTTTCTCCTACAGCCTGCAGGGGCGCATCACTCACCCGCCGTCCCAAACAGCAGCTCAGAACTGAAGCGACCGTCGTCCAACAAGCTGTTGACGTGGTGCCAATTGTTCTTAATATGTAAATAGAGGCAGAAGCAAAGCAACTGTTTGTCCTGGAATCCCCTTAAACGTGGCGGCCAATCAGATCGTCTCACTGAGGTCACGCAGAATGGCCATGTGCCAAGACCGTCAACACGAGGGACGCTGCTTGACTTTGTCTGTAGGAGTAAAAGGACTTGATCTGCTTGTGTGTTGTTAAGGACTTTATATTTTGCCAACAATTTTTTCATTCTTCCATTGCCAGAGATACTGTATACTTGGAAAATGTGTGTTTCCGTGGACACATCAGGGAATTAGAGTTGCATCGGGGTGTGTTCCCTTTGGAAGGAATACTATTGTTTATTTTTGGACATTTTGCAATATTTTTTTTCAATGGAACATAAATCACACGAGAGTTTGAGTTCTGTTCTGCAGGACGGCTGAATCCTTTTAAATTCAGGATAGTGAAACATGACAGTGGGTTTAGTGAAGCTTACAACGAAAGGTTTGTAGCAAAATATCCTGTCCATTTTTGTTGCAAGGCATTTAATGCCGAACTAGCCTCTTCAAGGCAGAAGAAAATCTTAGTTCCCAAGTGGCACGGTTCAACGGGTGATGGTTCTAGACCAGACCTGAGCAAACTAAGGCCCGGGGACTGGATGCAGCCCACTTGGCGTTCTAATCTGGCCCACCAGACTTGTCAAAATTATACTTTTAATTTATATTATCGTTATCATTCTACCTTTTCCCAGCATTCCCCCACTAGATAGTCTAAAGAGGCTTAAAGCATTTTGCCTGTATTCAATACTTTACTCATTATTTATCTTAGTTCACGGAAATACTCAATCTTTCTGATCCTGGTCCGTGACTCAAATTTTTGTGGCCCGCGAATCAAAATAATTGTCCAGGCCTGTTCTAGACCAATGGTGGAGCTGATTGATGACAACAGTCCATCAACATGGCTGCCTCCATGGTTTGACTGAAGGTTACTGATACAGAGGAATTCTCCAACAGTCCTCTACAGTGGACACATGGATTCTAAACAGTTCTTTATACAGATTGAATGAGTTGAATCAAAGACTGATGACATGTTCAGAGGAGGGACAGTGGTTATATTGGTTGAAGAATCTTAGAGATGGAACTACCAGGTAAAAGACAAAGAGGAGATTGATGGATGCAGTGAGGGAGGACATGGAGGTAGTTGGAGTCAGAGTAGAAGATACAGAGAGACGAGATGAAAACTGTTGACTTGCTGTGGAACCCCCTGGAAAAAGGGACAAGCCAAAAGGAGAAGAAGAAGAAACAATGAATTATGACAAACTAACGACACTGACATGTTGAGGGACATTTGGAATAAAACCTTTACAGTTGGCAATTTCATAGTGTTGGGACAGTGGTGGCCTGGTGGTTAAGAATAGTACAAGAGTTTGGAGGGTTCTAGGTTCGAATCCACCAACTGCCAGGTTACCACTGAGGTCCACTGAACATGGCACCGTCCCCACTCACTGCTCCTAGGGTCTCAAAGCTGAACACTGTTCACCTTAGTGATGGGTTAAATGCAGAGGTGTGGATCATTATGACAAGAAGTTTGTTTTCCTCCCTTTCCTTTCCTTAGATTTATCTTTCCCAAAGATTTTAAACAGCATTAGATTTAAACCATTTGTTTTTGTTTAAGTTAAGTTTAAGTTTTAAGTTCAACTGACCCATTAGTGTCCATTTTTTTTCTAAATGTTTGAGTTTATTTTATGGTTTCTGATCTCATTATCCAGAGGCAACAGAGTTAGCTTGAAGTTTACTGAGAACAAGGTGGCTAAATAGACAGGCAGACAGATAGATGGACGGACGCAGGGAGGGACAGACAGACAGAAACTAAATCTCTGTGGCATGGCTTTGAACCGATTCACGGAGTGAAACGAAAAGCGCAAAGATACATTTTCTTTCACCAAAATGTGTGTGTAAGAATAATGGCGACTGATTCAATCCTGTTTTATTTTAATTATTTAAATTAAGATTAAAGATTAAGATTACACACAACGAAATGTGGCCTCTGCATTTAACCCATCATCATTTTTTGGTTTTGGTTACTTCAGCGGTAACTTAGCGGTAGAGGGATTCGAACCAGGGATCTTGCGGACCCAAGTCCGCTTCCTTAACCACTAAGACACCAACTGCCCCTGTGTAGCCTATTCATGTTCTAAAAAATCTATGGAAGCCACAGGAGTGTCCTTTGTGAAATTATGTGAAGCTACAGGGCTCAATAGAGACCCACAGAAGAATGTTTTATTGGACATTTGACATCCTGTCCCTTATTTGCACAGTTCTTGGTGATCTTGGTGGTAATTAATGTAACGCCAACTGTAGCAACTGCAGAGGAACTGCTGGAAAATGCAATTCTGAGCACGTTTTGAAGTAATTAGTCCAAAATTCCTCCATTAGCATTAGAAAAAAAGTTGCAAATATTAAAATAAATAAACTTCAGAGCTTGAATGTCACTACTTGAATACCAAAAAATAACCCCTCATTACCTACTATTAAACAGAAGAGACAAGCCGCAGCGTTATTTAGGGCCGCATTCATTCTCGGTCTCATTTGCATGATATGTGCGGAGCCCATTAAGATCAAATTAAATCGCTGAGTTGAATTATCACAACACCTTCCTGACTTCGGGCATTATCCGAGTGTTTCCTCATCGGAGAGAGAGAGAGATTGTGATTGACTGCCAAAACCCAACCTGAAAAAAAAAAAAAAGTCAAGAGCGTGAATTGAGTGACAGGTTGTCAGAGAATGTTTCCAGGAGAAGCCACTGGGAGTCTGACTAATTGCGTCAAGTCTGACCTTCGTCTCTCATTGCTTCAACTTCAACAAACACGTGTCTGCTCTCGGCCTTGACATGCCAGTGGAGCTGATGGTTTAAGAGTGGTAACAGTCTTTATGCCTCACTGCTGTAACTCCTGTGCTGCTGTGACACAAACGGTTTTTGTATTGGGTTCCATCATGAGCTAATCAACACTGGCTGTGAGTGTGGGAGTCTGGGAAAAAAAAAGATGGTTTTGTTGAAATAAGAGTTAATATCACAATAAATGTACTGTATTATTCGGATTATTAGGTGCGCGGGATTATAAGGAGACGATCAGTAGAACTTATTCGGAAAAATTCTCAACTCTCAGTTGCTCAGTTGTAACCAGTTCAAGAAACAAAAACCAGAAAATGTTGGAACTTTGCTTGAAACATAAACGTAACAGAAACACTAATCTAAAAATAATGGTAACTGGTTAATACCAGTTTTTCTTGTTCTTTAAAACCCTGTCTATCCTACAGTCAACGTCCTTGGTCTCCTAGTCTAGTCTATGGTAGTCTACAATGACCTGATGAGGTTGACTTCCTGTGACCTTCACTGACTGAATGGACAGAGTGGGTGGACCATCAGACTATATGGGGAGGACTGACTACCAACTACTGTCACATCTCAGAGACAACAAACTTCTTCTTCTCCCTTCGGCTTACCCCTTTTTCAGGGGTTGCATCAACATTTTTCATCTCCCCTTGTTCTCTCCATCTTCTATCCCCAACTCCTCCTCCCAACTACCTCCATGTCCTCTCTCCCAGCATCCATCCTTCAATCTCCTCTTTGTCTCCTACCTGGTAGCTCCATCTCTAGGATCATTCTTCTATCAAAGTATCCACTGTCCCTCCTCTGAACATGTCCAAACCATCTCTGGCTTTTTCTCCAAACCTTCCTGTTTGTGTTGTCCCTCTAATCACCTCATTCCTGATCCTGTCCATCCTTGTCTCTCCTAAAGAGAATCTCAGCATCTTTAACTCCTCCACCTCCAGATCTGCCCAATGTCTTTTGTCTATTCTTAGTGTCTCTAAACCATGCATCAGTGCTGGTCTCACAGCTGTCCTGTAAACCTTTCCCTTCACCTTAGCTGACTCTCTTCTATCACAATTTCAAAGGCAACAATAGGAGGGAAATATTGTAGTCTGTCAATATGGAAAATGTTAGTTTCAGACATGACATCAATACATTTGTAATAATATTGTAAATGGGTAGAAATGTACTATCAACAGCCTGTCTAGTTAGACACTTTTGATTGATAAAGTTTGAAGGCATCCAGACATATTACTCATTACTTAAACGTTGGCACCTTGGGGTCCGTACAAAATGTCCTCACAAAAAGTAAAGCAGTCCCTCTAGCTTCCCAAAGTCATACTTTAAGATTTTGACAGATCTTTGAGCGCAAGTCAAGGTCGGTAAAAACCACCAGAATACACACATAAGGCACGCTACATTATAAGTTGCACTGTTGATTTATGAGAAAATTAAAGGTTTTAAATTGCGCTTTATGGTCCTGAACGCACAGCAAGACTTTTCATTGGTGCGAGTGTTTAAGCGTGAGGAGTAATCTTCATCACAGCCACCAGAGAAGGGACGAAAAAGGAGTGCGAATTGGACAGGTGGTTTGCGGAGAAGCCTCTACCTGTCAGATCACAGCCATTGTTGTCTGGATGATGACCCCTCATAATCACTCCTGCCCTCTTTTACACTCTCCGAACAAGACAGAGTGGGGCAAATTGACGGGAACTACATTTCAGCACCTCTTCCCGTCCAGAAAAGTGCTTTTATTCTGTTTTTCACGGGGAGGAAAATCAATAACGGAGCATGAAGAGTACAACTCTTCTTTCACATTCCTTGATCAACTTTCCAGCTGGGCAAATGAGGGCTCTTATTGGCTCCATCCTCCACCCTCAGTGAAGGAGAACAATGTGCTTCATTTCATTGCACAGTAAATCCAATCTCATGCTTCACGCTCCGGAGATGAGTGGCGGAGAGAGGGAAGGAGCGAGACTGCACGAGGACATGTTGACACAAATCTCGTACTCCCAGCGGAGATACCCGGCGGTCACTTGGGGACAGCTGATGGACGCTGAGCAATTAACTAATCAATTAAGGGGTTCATGGGACCTCTGTATGGTCACCACGGCATTACACGACTTCTGTCCAACGCAATGAGTTCATTTGTTTGAAGCGGGGAAAAAAATAGGAAAAGGCACCAAAGTCTGCTTGTTTTTTTTTTTTTTTTTCCCATTTCCCTGCCTATTTCAGCTGACATGTTACATTTGGGAAATCAGCGCCAGCCCTGAGGGAAATCTTTCAAGTGTACAATTAACAATTGATTAACATTATGCTGCATAAAACGTAAATGTTTCCGAAAAATATTCAGCAGTTGTCACCGTGGAGGGCGATCTGACGCGCACTGCTCTTATGAAAGCGATGGAGATTTCTGAGCATGACTGGTATGAAGACAAGCGTCTCCAGAATTCTTCCATTAGTGCTGTTGACTCTCTCAGACATCTGATGAACCCCTAAATTAATAATGGATCCGGAGGAAATAAATATTTAATTCTTTAAATCTGTAGCAAAACAGCTTCGCCCAACTGTTGTTTGCCAGATTAGCTCTGCAGAAGAATGCAAAAAATTTTTCTAAAGACTAAAGTAAACTGGTTGAGCCTCTTTTTAATAGTTTGCAGAGTGGACGGAATTGTCGCAGCGGCAACCAGTGATATTTTAATTACACTTCAGGGAGGATGGTTTCACGGTTTCATTAAAAAATGAGTCTGAATATCAGAATAACATCTTTCTGTATGATATGGCCTTAAAATGCCACCACAGCATGATGATAATATCCTGTAATGTATATTACAGGATAATGTAATATTATATATATATAATATTACATTTAGGAATAGTAGGATAAGTACATTATTTGTATTTAGATCATGATTTCTGATTCTTATGTGTCTTTGTATCTTTGTATCTTTTTATATTCTTAAAAAACCTTGTCTATTCTAGTCCAGTCAAAGTCCTTGGTCTCCTAGTCTAGTCTATGGTAGCCTTCAATGACCTGATGATGTTGATTTCCTGTGACGTTCACTGACTGAATGGAGAGAGTGGGTGGACCATCAGACTATATGGGGAGGACTGACTACCAACTACTGTCACATCTCAAAGACAACAATAACAGGTCAATATTGGAGTCTGTCTATATGGAAAATGTTAGTTTCAGACACAATATCAATTTATTTGTCCATGTTAATGATGGACTGGTCAACATTATATATTGTAAAATGTTTAGAAATGTATTATCAACAGCCTGACTACAGTATTTCTCTGGTTAACGGACACAAACTATGTCTCTATATATTTGCCACTTTTTGCATTTAGATGTGAAGTGATTCAAAGAATCCCATGCGACAGCATTTTTCTAAGCAGCAAACAAGTCTAAATGCAACTCTGGGAGATGTGGGCCCAAAACTAAGGGAAACCACGGGGGGATTTGCAGACATATAACTAGGCATATGTATATATGTGTGTGTGTGTGTGTGTGTGTGTGTGTGTGTGTGTGTGTGTGTGTGTGTGTGTGTGTGTGTGTGTGTGTGTGTGTG
>JAFBJS010058868.1:143540-163126 GCA_016785265.1 Paraplagusia blochii
GCACCGAGACTCAACCTGTCCCATTCGGAATTAAACACCGCAGCGTGACTCCGGGCGGCACCGAGAACAGAAGAAGGAGCTGTCTCTTATACACATCTAGATGTGTATAAGAGACAGCAGAAGGGTCCAGCGCTGACTTCTCACCTCTGCAGGAAAGCTGCCAGTAATTGGAATTAATTAACTTGTCTAAACTGCAGCAAAAAACAATTACCCGCGGTCCCCTCTGCGTGTCAACAAAGCTCATTTCTCAGGAGAAGAATGTGAGCAGGTAAACTCGTCTGTGGTTGGTTCTGTGGTAGGAGATGTGCACAGATGATGGATGTCTGTATTTTCTATTGGTGCTTCAATTTTAATGAGTTTCTCTGCCATCTCACAGACTGATTATTAAAAAAAAAAAAACCCAGGATGTGCATTACTGGGAATAATAAGAAATGATGATATCCTGGTAATAAAGACGATTATTGTCAGTTAATGCACGTTCCTCTCGCCGAGACGTTGTACGCACTGTAATGGGACAATTTAAATAAGCCGGTGTCCTGTGAAGTGTACGAAAACCAGATCTGTAATCAAGAAAACAGCTTTTTGCTGCATTAAACAAGAGCATTTATATTCCGCCTTTCCTTCAGAGCTGCTCCTTTTATGCATTTTGTGTATCCATTAGACTGCCAAAGTGTGAAAAGCCCTATCAGAGTTTTGACATTTTTCATTTCCACTGCTCACCGAAAGAGGAAGAGGGGGGGAAAAAAATAAATCAAAGCTCCAAAAACTCCGGAGATAGAAGTGCACCGTAGCGAGAGAAGACCAAACTTGATTTTCGTTTGCTCACCTGCTTAGAGGGCAGCACGGTTCAGGAAAATACAAACTTCACCCGTGTTGTTCGCAGAACGTGGGTGGGTTTTTGTCAACACATTTGTAGCAGAAGGAGAGACAAAAGAGGAGGAAAGCAAGGAGCACGTGTCACCCGCCGTGGTGCATGGGTGGTCTGGTGTACAGTTCAGAGCCTGTTGTTGGAGATTACAGAGTTGGATGCAGTGGCTGCAGCCTCAGTTAGACGTGACAGGACAGACGGTCCCTCGCAGGCTGAACATGTTGAAGGAAACAAACTGTTTCTGCTGAGGGTGAAATTGGAGAATCCATTCTGGTTTAAGGTCGACTCTTTTGGTCACTCATATGGATTATTCCCCTGTTTACGACAAGACATGCATGAATGTAAACCTCCATTTGGGCTGAAGTAGAAAAAGTGATATTTGGCCCTTCGTGATTACCGTAATTTCTGGACTATAAGCCGCACCCATTAAATTTTTTAAAGGAAAAAACATTTTGTACATACATAAGCAGCACCTGACTATAAGCTGCATGTGCCGCATTTTTGCATTTTCCATGATGAGGGTCAGTTTATGCTAATTTTATTCATGAACAAAGCGCGTTAAACTTCTTCTTCTATGGTGTTTATTGGCAGTTGTGACTTGCGTCTTCCTCGACACCACCTGTCTCACTCTCACCTTTTCTGCTCGAGCAGTTAGAAAAAATGCATACATTAGCCACATCTCTGCATAAGCCACAGGGTAGAAATTGTGTGACAAAAGTTGCGCCTCTTAGTCCGTAAATTACGGTACTTTTTCAACTTCATCAAACTTTTTTTTTGTAATAAATTTGCATTTTAATTTCCATGTAGGGGAAAGAAACCTTTTTTTTTTTCCCCGCTGTGATTTCTCTGACTGTTTTAATTTTATTATTTTTCTTTATCCATTTGTCATGGAAGCTGTTGCTTCCTGTATCTCATCTTAAAACGGCTTCAGAAAATGACTTACAGGGGATAAACCATCCTCTGGGTGCAGATAAAAGTCAGCATCCTACATACCATTGTACTCTGAATTTTGAACATCACGCCTGCAACAGTCTCACCCACTCCATTTTCACACTAATTAATCTCAGGCTCCAAAGTGCACATTGGGAAAAGCCCTCACAGCTGCGAGACTTCATATCTCAAGCTTGCATTTCAGAGAGTTCAAGTCTGCTGCTCATAACTTTACCAGTCTGCTAATAGGGATGAAAGAATAAACAAGGCACCTTTTTTTTTAAAAAAAAAGGAGACTCTAAAAAACAAAAAGACAAAAAATTCCTCACCCTCAGCTATATTCTTTTTGCCATCCATCATTGGCCGGAGTGGGGAGGACAAAGATAAATGCGGCCCGCTAGATTCTGGGCAGAAAATGAGAAAGATGACCTCGCTGGACTCTGCTGCTGCATTTTATTATCTCACACAGTCTATTCATTCAATACCTTTGGAAAAGCAAAGCCCAAAAACACTCCATCATGCTGGTTCATAGCTTTCTGTTGACCACACAGAGGTGGTCAGAACCACAGGGGAAAAGATGACAACGGAGATAATGTCATTGATGCTGACGTTACAGAGATGGAGCCTAAAACAGTGGTGCAGGGGAATCTGTAGTCACATGATTCACATTCTCCTTTTTGGGTTCCTGAAGCAAAAACAACATTGTTTTGTTAATCTCTGTTGCTTTAAGGTGAAGAGATGGATGGATAAGAGACACTAGGAATAGGTAGAAGACAAGAGGCAGAGCTGGAGGTGGAGGAGTTAAAGATGCTGAGATTCTCTTTAGGAGACACAAGGATGGACAGGATCAGGAATGAGGTGATTAGCGGGACAACACAGACAGGAAGGTTTGGAGAAAAAGCTAGAGAAGACAAATGAAGATGGTTTGGACATGTTCAGAGGAGGAACAGTGGTTATATTGGTAGAAGAATGATCCTAGAGATGGAGCTACCAGGTCGGAGACAAAGAGGAGATTGATGGATGCGGTGAGGGAGGACATGGAGGTAGTTGGAGTTGGAGTTGAGGATGCGGAGGACAGGGTGAGATGGAAAGTGTTGACTCGCTGCGGCAACCCCTGAAAAAAGGGATAAGACGAAAGAAGAAGAAGAAGTTTTAAAGTGAAAAGATTATTGAGAATGATAGAAATCAAAAAGATATTATAGGACATTATGAAGGTAATTTTAGATAAGAAGGAGTTTCACTCTTGCTATATGTTGTCTGCTTAAATACTACCCAAATAAGGAAAAAAGCAAAGGAATACTTATTAAGTACCACTAGGTATTTTCCCCGCAACCCCATATAATCGCAGATGTTATTCAACGTGGTGATCTGTCTTTTTTGGGTCGGAATTTCTCCATGAAATGAAGCTTTAGAACTTATACTGCTCAATGTGTCAGAGTTATGGGATTTCTTTATCAGATGTTGACATTAATTATATAAATGTAATGGAAAATTAAAAGCATGACTTGAGATAGTTGATGTGCATGTGAGAGCAATGGTTGCCCATGACAACGACAGACTGATGTCTATATTTTTGGTTTCCTTCTTGATCTTCCCTCTGCTCTTTTTGTTTTATCTTAATCTGTAAAGAACAAAAAAAAAAAAAATACTGACATGTACTGTGCTGTTAACGTTAGGATGAGTTACTTCAGGTCACTGTATTTGTTGTGTATGACATTGGTACCCAACCCCTGGGTCTCAGGCCAGTTCTGGGCCTTTGGTACGAGCTGCAGAGAAACTATCTTAGTATCACATGATTATTATTTCACTTGTTATCTGACGCGGAATAATCTTTGATTCTGTGTTCTTTCTGTCTCACCTGTCTGTGACTCACACTTGGTGGAATGTCAAGAAACGCTACACAATCACAAAAATCATGGAAACCTTGGATTCAATGGATTAAGTGAGAACAAAAACCTTTAAAAGAAAAAAACACAGGAATTTATATTTAAACACATTTAATATTTATATTACTGTATATCCACGACTCATTGCATTAATTCATAGCAGCTCAATCGGTGGTAATCAAAACAGTGATAATCCATACAGTATAACTATAACTCATTAAATTTTAACACTATTTACATTCATGTAGTTTCGTCACATTTGCAGTACGTGTGGAAAGGGTTTGTTTTTATTGGTTGTCGCTTTTCCGAATGAAACACTGCCTTCCGGAGCCTGCTGCGGTTGTTGATGGATCCGCGCTGCACTATTGCCATGTTTGCATTCACTTCTCAGCTCTGCACGCCCAATGTGTTATTAAAAAAAAACGACAAATGCCGTACTACGCGGTGAACAACTCTCTAACGAGGTAATGAAGGCTTTCAAACACTTCACTGCTTGGAGACCAAGAGTTCTGCATTAAAAGACAATGTTACAAGAACTCTGCTGATTTAGTGACATAGAGTAAAACTAAGACATCTCATCACGGTCTAAACCCAGTCCATGTTCCCTATTATTGGGTGAACAATCCAACACTTGGTGAAGCAGACGGAGGAGGAGCCACAACCGAAGGATCAAAAAGCGACGTTGTGTCATGAATGCTTAAGCTCTGAAATCAGCAGGATCAGCTCCACCTGTTTTCACCAGCTGACAGCAACTGATGAGCTGACGGAGTAGGTGCTACTGTCTGCTGTTAGGTCATCCTCCCTGTTTGGACCTTTGTTTTTGCGTTAATGATTTCAGGAACACTTCAGCCTTGTTTGGTACTTACCTTCTGCCTGGTTCCATGTCAGCTCGCATCTACTTTGCTCTCGAGTTCATCTCGTTGAGATGTGGAGTAGAGATACAGTCAATCTCTAGTTCTCGGGAAACGTGCTCCACCTTCCTAAGCGATCCCTCATGGTAAAGTCTTTTCCTGGGATTTCCTGTCCCAGTGGAGACTTCTTAAAGTACTTTTTTTGGTTACTGAAAGAGACTTTGTTTGAACCACTAACTGTGTATCCTTAAAGACATATTCTCTGCGAAGATTCTCATTCATCCAGGTCATGATATCCAAAAAGGGTTTAGTTGTCAGCAACTAGACGTCTTCTGGGAGTTGAAAGATGATTTGTTCCTCAACTGAGGAACTTCATATGTTTCTGGTTGATGAACTCGATGAGTTAGTAGTTACAAAACCCTTTGAACAGGGGAGGTCTGCGTGATCATTTGTTTGCTACATACAAGTCTGCCTTGAGATCCCACCCTAGGAAGTTTAACTGCTCATCAATACCAGAGCAGTCTTCTCTAGACGGCTGTGACCACAACACATTCACATCTGGACAAAACTGTTCATTACCATCAGGAGCAGTTTCTGTCTAAAAAGGTGAGGAGACCAAAACAACTCTTCACACCTTCGTCCAGTGGTGGAGGGAGTGGACTAGAGGAGGAGAACTACTAGAGTTCCCTCCAACAACAACCAGAAACTGATGAGTTGAGGAATGAAGTGTCTTTCAACTCCAATTAGTCCAGTTGCTGACAACTAAACAATTTTTGGTTAAAGAAATTTCATTAACTTTACTTTTTTTTTTTTTTCCTGGACTTTGCTGCCTGGCATAGGAGGGGGACATTCCTGTGTAAAAGAGACATTGCCTGTGAATGGACACTGTTACTTTGTTCCTGCTTTTGCTGCAGTGAAGATGTTGAAACACACGTCTTTCCTGCATTTGGAATCTAAGCCAGTTGTTCCCGTGGCAATTTTTTTGATATCACCACATTGAAGAGACCGGTCTGCTATGAATTTCCCAGACAGTTAACCAGTTCTAGCTGCTGGTGTAGGTGAGGAACAGCCTCACCTGAAGGTTAGGTCACAACTTAAACCTCTGAATGTCCTCATGTTTATTTTGGTTTCCATCTCTTAAATTTAGCACGTTAATGACATACTTTATTTGACATTGTACCAGTAATGGTATCACGGTCCACTCCTTCCTCTTATTGAGTTTGACGCTGGTGTGCTGGCACCACAAGGCCTCGGTAGTCGGCGCTGCAGGGGCGCAGTAAGGCTGAGTAAACCTGAAAAATCGCATGGCATTGGCCCCACTGAAATGTGGCATGGCTCATTAGGTCTGCAGGTATGGATCAGAGTGAGGAATGACTGCAGTCTTTCTCAGCTGACCAGTTTCTCACTCTTTCTCCCTCACCCATGATATCTTTTCGTACTTTTCCTCCGACTGCCCGTGCGCTTTTTCCTACTTTTATTCCCCAGCGGCCTTTCTCCTGGGATCCGACCAAATGTCCTGCTATCTCCTCCTCGCTCACCTGTACTCTCACATCCCTGAGTCAGTCAAACTGGCAACCCGTCCTCTGGAATAATGTATGCAAACATCGAAGTCTGTCCCAAAATCGACCTCTGTGAAAAAAAAAAAAAAAAAAGGAATTTCAGTGTCAGTAAGTTTTTGTTTTACATATTCCCAGTAGACTCTGGCTCGCTGGCTGTGTTTCTGACCTTCACCTCTATGTGGCACTCAAATTGTGAGGCGAACCGGATGTTTCGAAAACAGTGTTTTTATAAAGTTTGACATAGCTATATTTATAAACTCATTTCTTTTAAATTAAATCTTGACATCCATCTATTTTTCTCTGCTTTTCTTACCTTGGGCCTCGTGTATCAAAATTGTGCAAGACCAAAAACATTGCTGTGAGAACTTTTTTTTCTGATCACGTTCAGATTTATCAACACTGAATGGATAGTAGAAATGTGCAGCGCCTAAAAAAGTCGTACATTTGCGGCCATAATGCCAACTATAGAGCTGCCGCAAGTTTAGTGGTGATTCTGGAAAATAAAGTAAATAAGGTCATTAGAGTGATGAAACACGAACAATGAATGAACAACTAACATGCAAACGTATTGGCATTTCACACTGCTCTACACCAAACCTGCCTCTAGGTGGCGCGTCCGATGGAAGGAGCCAAACACCCTGACTGGGATCGGACTGGAATCTTGTGTAGGAGGTGAAACCTGGAGTTTAACATCAACGACAGCGACACTGACTGTGGTCCAAAATAAAAGCCTAAAAATCTTGACATATAAAACAAAAAACACTAAAATTTGATTAAAAAAAAACATGGTTTTAATTGATAATATTATTGACATTTCTAAAAATATAACAATGACCAGATGCTTGTTTCCAAGGAAGTAAATGGAGCATCATTGGCTTTCTATGAAACGCAAACAAAGATTTAATCACATTTTGTCTTTAAAATCATTTATAAAGTGCCACTCAGCAGTCAATACCAAGTAAAACCAATGCTAATGGAGGTGTTCTGTTACTAACAGAACGCAGTCTCATGCTGATGTTGCTGCAAAGTTGCCAGATGTGATTCCTGACCAAGGCTCAACCAAGCCACCAGTGGCCTGGCTGCACGGAACCTGTAAATTAAGGTGAAGGGTTTGGTGTTTTCAAAAAATTACAGTTTACGGCTTTTGCTCTGACTCCAAACCTCATTGAGATCGTTGTTTCCAAAAGATTTGGTTGATAACATCTTGCATCATGTTTGAGTTCACGATCATTTTTGGCGGTTCATTTACTGTTTTATTGTTTTATTGTTGACTTGAGTAGCGAAGGATCCTAGGTCCCTTTCAAAATAAAGTTTGTGGAACACCAAACGTGTCCAAAAAGGCAGAGGCGTTAGTTTCAAGATGTAGTGCATTGCATTTGAGAGTTATGATGCAGCCGTGATGACCCAAGACTTTGAAGTCTAGCTGCAGTTCAGCAGGTTCAGGTTCTGGCCTTCAGCAAAAAAAAAAAAACAGATTCTGGAAACGTCAGTCAACATAAACATGAACCCTGTTCAAGGAGGAGGTCATGCATTAAACGCAAAGAACAGACTTGAAGAACTTGAATCGTCGAATCAACAACTTTGCTTTTATTGTTGCTTTGTATTTCTTGTTTTTTTTTTTTTTTTTACCAAACAGTGTCAGCGCCTCTGCTGCTGCACGTCCTCATCCAATCTGTTCCTACATTTTAAGAAAACAGATTTGCTCCCTGTGTGTCTCCCTTTGCTACAGGAAAAGAACAGAGGATACCCACGCGTTTCCCACAGTAGCATCAGGGCCACTAGAAATGTAAAGCTTTTCTTTATTTTCTTACCGTTAGTGGGAAGGTACATATTCTGAAAATAACCTGATTGGAAATCAGATGCCAAGTGCAAACGCTGGAGCCACCGAGGCACGCTCCTAATGAAGAGGCGTTTTAACACACTGCTGGTGGCGCCACTGTACGTGTCTGTCAAAGAGACAGACGTGCATTTGGTGTCGCAGCCCTACAGCTGTTGGAGACGCTCTCTGTGACTGGGGAGCCCGGTAGAGGCTGAACTCATGCACTCAGGGACAAACAGGTAACTGGAATGGGACTATATCAGTGAAAGACATTTGGTAAACACACAGATACAGTTGTGAAACCCAAACAGAACTTTTTCCTGACCCAGGATTTAAACCTTTTCATTCATTCAACCTTATCTGCTTGTCTGTTGCCAGGTTGCAAGGGTACCTGGCGCCACCAAGTCACACTGCAACTCATTGTGAGTCTTCCCGTGGTTGGTGAGCCCACAGGAAGTTATGTGGGTTTGGACGGTGCTATGATCAGAGCACGTCAGTGGCAAACAGGCAGCTGGTGGATTCGAACCTGAAGCCCTGCAGACCCAAGTCTGCTTCCTTGACTAATAAAGCCACCACTGATGACAGAATTTCAACCTTCAGATTAACGTCGAACTTAAGGAAATTCCGATGTAGAAGTTTTTGACTTAATCTTTTTAGTCCACCAGAGATTAAATTACAGTTTTTATGCTAATCTGAAAAATTTAATTTAAGGCAAAAGTAATCGTTTTTCTCTGGGATGAAGCATTACCACTCATCATGACTAATCTAACGTTCAAAAAGTAGCACAAATACAAACTTCATTTAGAATCATGACTGCCACCTACTGGTCCTACTTTAATTGCCAACAAATGGAAAACATTCAGTCAAGATAAGCCCTAACCTGCTACATACAGGAAAAGGGAGACAACAGTAATTTTATGTCAGTGAAAATAACCAGATGTAGGAAACTGGTTTTGAAGCCAAAGTTGTGATTGTGTCAGAGAATAATATGAATAAATAGAATAGAATAAATGGTTTTGAATTTGCAGTTTATAGTCATTTTAATATATTTTTTTAATGTTCTTTCAATTCCAATCTATGTTGGTGCTTTGGAAATGATTCAGTTAGGTTTTTATTTTAATTGTGACTGTAAAAATAACAGGGAATTTTCACTTTCACGAATTTTCACGAAAAACACCTGTTAAATCTAAGAATTCATGGAAAATTTGTGCCAGAACATGAACAAATGAAGTACTGTAGCACTCTCTTCTGCTACAACCTGTGTCACTGTTACTACAACCTCTAACCTGGTCTTTTCAGCGACCTCCAACTCTCCTCCATCAAACGCCCTTCTTCTTCTCACAGCTACATATTCACTTCATCCACCACTTTTTTTAACCAGTCTCCCAGGTAGCATAACTACACCGCCAGATTTTCAAATCACGTACTCTGTCAAAGGTCTGAGCGTCTTCCATCTGCCACCTCCAAGCTCAACATCCCATGTTTACATAAATCCACTGTCTGTGAGACCAACAACCACAGCTGATCACAGTTTACTGTTTCCTTTTTGCTACAGTTGTTATTTTTTTCAGAATCTCCACTGCAGCTGCTGCTCTAACAATGACAAAAAGCACTTCTTCTTCATTAAAAAAAAACTTTTTTTTTTTTTTTTCCAATATCAGCGGGGTCGGCGACTATCAATAAAACAGCTAGATTTTAACATTTCCATTGAACATTTTGAATATTAAACATATCTGTAAAATGAACAATTTAGATTTTTATATTTATGGAAGGTTAGGAAAAGGAAGGAAAGCAAACTACTTATCACTGTGATCCATACAACTGCACACTACAGAATGCAACCTCTGTGGGCCTAGAGCAGTGTGTGAGGACCATGCCATGCTCATTGCACCTCAGTAGTAACCTGACAATGGTCCACTTCCTTAAACGCTGATCCACCTCTTTCCTAGCAGTAATGTCCTCTTAATCTGACTTAGGACAAATCCCTTATATTTGCTCGTGTTATTGGCTAACTGACAATTCATAATTATGTATAAACTGTATGAACCTTTATTTTTTTTCCTAGAAAAAAATCTTATCTACCCTTTAAAATGACAATTTGGTGAGATTTGGTTTATTGTAGAAAATATTTCAACCAGGCTAGAGAACCTCATGACACTACGGGAGCTACTGAAGGGGCGGGGTTAGTGGCTCCTAATAAGAAAGTAAGGAAAAAGGAAAGAAAACTCCTTGTGATTGTGATCCACACCACTGAACTCGACCAAATGTGACCTCTGCATTTAACCCATCAACAAGGTGAACAACTCTGAGCACACGGAGAGCAATGTATGGGGACAATGCCATGCTCAGTGGTAACCTGGCGCTTGGTGGATTTGAACCTGGAACCCTCCAGGGCCCTGTCCAGTTACTTAGCCACTAGGCTGATATCATATCCTCCTGCGAACCAAGGAAAAAAAGTGTCTTATGATTTCTGTTTTTAAGTTATTTTTTGGGAAATTTTAATTTCACAGCATGTCCATTGTAGAGGACAACAGGACGCTATTTGCATGAAAATAGAATGAATTTAGTTTCTCCTCCAAGGTGCATTCATTAAATACATTAAAATGGCCCTGGTGTCAACTACAGTTGACATTCATTAAATGCCTATTATTTCAAAACAGAAATAATGAAACTGTCTTCAGATGTAAAATAAATGTTCTTAACATGTTTATAAACAATAATATATATATATTATTGTGATGGTAAAAATAGTAATAGATGAAGAATATTTGACTTTTTCCATAAAATATGGTTTTGGGTATGGCAACCATCTTGAAGAGGAAAAAAAGTAAAGTTCCCCGCATGCAAACCTATCACATGACCACCAAAGGACAGCCCAGGATGTCCTCTCCCAGAGTACTATAGGAATTGGAATGGTAACTCAAAATACTTAAGAAATATTAAGGTGAACAAAATGTCCATTATAAAGGACATCACTGAATGTCCCGGGTCTCAGGAGGATATAGTATCATATGATACTCATTTTCTGAAATGATGTCCGTTTTGTGTGAAACAGCATCAACATGATATTGTGTTGGTGGCCAACTCGAAATCCTTCTGACGGGGAAACCCTTGCTGTGCCCCTGGCCACAGGTTGAACACACCTGACCCTGTCTCTTATACACATCTAGATGTGTATAAGAGACAGCTACTTATCACTGTGATCCATACAACTGCACACTACAGAATGCAACCTCTGTGGGCCTAGAGCAGTGTGTGAGGACCATGCCATGCTCATTGCACCTCAGTAGTAACCTGACAATGGTCCACTTCCTTAAACGCTGATCCACCTCTTTCCTAGCAGTAATGTCCTCTTAATCTGACTTAGGACAAATCCCTTATATTTGCTCGTGTTATTGGCTAACTGACAATTCATAATTATGTATAAACTGTATGAACCTTTATTTTTTTTCCTAGAAAAAAATCTTATCTACCCTTTAAAATGACAATTTGGTGAGATTTGGTTTATTGTAGAAAATATTTCAACCAGGCTAGAGAACCTCATGACACTACGGGAGCTACTGAAGGGGCGGGGTTAGTGGCTCCTAATAAGAAAGTAAGGAAAAAGGAAAGAAAACTCCTTGTGATTGTGATCCACACCACTGAACTCGACCAAATGTGACCTCTGCATTTGTCAACTACAGTTGACATTCATTAAATGCCTATTATTTCATAACAGAAATAATGAAACTGTCTTCAGATGTGAAATAAATTTTCTTAACATGTTTATAAACAATAATATATATCATTATGATGGTAAAAATAGTAATAGATGGAGAATATTTGACTTTTTCCATAAAATATGGTTTTGGGTATGGCAACCATCTTGAAGAGGAAAAAAAGTAAAGTTCCCAGCATGCAAACCTATCACATGACACATCGAAGGACAGCCCAGGATGTCCTCTCCCAGAGTACTATAGGAATTGGAATGGTAACTCAAAATACTTAAGAAATATTAAGGTGAACAAAATGTCCATTATAAAGGACATAAATGAATGTCCCGGGTCTCAGGAGGATATAATATGATATGATACTTATTTTCTGAAATGATGTCCGTTTTGTGGGAAACAGCATCAAAATGATATTGTGTTGGGGGCCAACTCGAAATCCTTCTGACGGGGAAACCCTTGCTGTGCCCCTGGCCACAGGTTGAACACACCTGACCCTAGTCAGTCATTTAGTTTCGTGTTTTACAGGTGTGCGCTGCAGTCTTGGCCAAACTGACGGACTCTCCTCAAAGGCAACGCATTAAAAGTGTGTCTGCGTCATAGTGCGGTGGGTCCAATGAGAGGAATTTTTTGAGTGAGTGTTGGAAAAAAATGCCAAAATATCCCAAATATTGTTGACATCTGACTCATTTCTCCACCTGCAGGACAGCTGTGCGCCGCTGCCACGTCTCCTCGCTGCTTGGAGTGGACGCGCAAAGTGGGGGCGCACTTCTCGACTCCCAAAAAAAAAAAAAAAACTCAGTGCTGCCGCCGCTGCTGCTGCTGAGATGCGCAGCTGTGACTGAGAGCAGCCAACACGAGTGGACGCGACACCTTCCTTCCTCCACCTCCTTGGCACGAACTGACTGGTCCGGGGCTGAAAGAGAAGTTTTGTGCCTATGTGCGTTTTTCAGCGCGGCTGCTCCCTCGCGCACTCGTACCCTCCACCTCCACACAGCGGAGGCACATTGTCTGTGACGCAGCGCGACAGTGCGGTGTCCGATTACACACCGTGCGCTGAGGAGACGCCGGCACAGAGCGCTCCTGTGTGGAGCAGAAATAGCACGAAGAGGGTGCGCGGAGAGAGGACGAGCGGAGAAATCTCTGCGGAGAGACGGAGTTTAACCGACGACTCTTCCCGACCAGACAAGGAGCCAAACTGAGGATATTTCAGCCTGCGGCTCGTCTTCATCCCGTTGATCCACCTCACCTCTCCGAGCAGCGGGTCAGGACGCGCAGCTCCACTCTCTGCTAGATGAACGGCAGTTGTTGGACACCTCACCTGGTAAGACACCAGAAATATTCCTGCCACGGACCGCGCTCGGGCTGTTGTTATGAGATGTTGCTGTGACTGTGTTGTTAAATTCCGTCAATCACAGGACCATTCTTCTTTAAATCCAGTATTTTTTCTGATTATTTGTCAAATTCCAATCATTTCTAATTTCTGAAAAAACATCCATTATTGCATAACCGGTCAAAACGCCACCATCTCTACGAACAACAATCCAGTGATGATCTCCAAATCTACACGCTTCCAAACGCAGATATCACTTTGAGAAGTTTAGAATGTTTTTCTTTGACCACTTGGTGGTGCTGACAGAGTGCAACCTTTACCGGGTCCCTGACTGTGCTCCCATCAAACCTTTAATCAATGTTCTGAGTTCTCCCTTCTTTTTTGTCTTTCTGCTCGTTTCCATCTATAGTAAAATCAGCAGAGCTGACACTGCTGCCCTGCTCCACAGCTGCAGGTCGATTTTAAAATATATCTTCAATCCCTTCCTTTAAATGAATCTGTGAGCTCAGACTAACATCTATTCACATTTGCTGCACCATGATGATTTCTTGTTGGGTTTTGCTTTTTTTTTGGCTCCGTGTGAAAACCTTGCATTTCGAACTACATCCTTGTTCCTCTAATGCATTCACTCAGTCTCGACCAAAGCTTTTATTCCATCAGCTGTGATTATGACAATCACCATTGAATTAACCAACACTGAATATATTTCCCTCATATTTACTAGATTTGCAGGTTGTTGACAGCGAGTTGCGTATCTTTCTCCTCTTATTTTATTTCGGCTATTTTCAGTTAAATATTTATTTTTGTGTCCATCCTTTGTCAACCTAAAAGTCAGTGCACAATCCTTGAATTCCTTTATATTTAGATATAACATTTTAGACAGTATTTAAGGAGTATCTCAACAGATACTACACTTATGCAGTCTGACAAATACCACGAAAAAAGGGAAGGCAGAAAATTAAAAGCAACTTTTTGTGGCAATCTTGTGGAGGTGATTGAATCTGGATTGAAAAACGTTTTCAACCGCAATTCAGTCCCTGACTCTTAACTTCGGGATATTGTTTTAAAACCCTTATGTGATGTTGTTTACTGTTCTTTTTTTTTAACTTGGAACCCAGGAGCATATTTCTTTAATAGAAAATATGCTAATGTGTTTTTTTCCTTATTAAGAAGAGACAATATCGTTGTTGTTTTTTTTTGTGTTGGTATAGAAGTAACAGAGGTCTGTGGCTGTTCTGGTCGTGCAATTGTTTTTGTCTTAAATTGCTTCACTCCATACGGTTCGCTGATTGTTTGTCTATAAAGGCAAAGAAAGATGAGTGAATAGAATTCTTCTCTTCACACATGTTTACTGATGTGAAGGAAAAAAAAAAACATAACTCCTGCATCGAGTTGACGAGCTCCCTTTAGACTCACTGTGTCCAGTCCTTTATTACATGGAGAGATCTCTCGGGAGCAGAAGAAGGAAAAATAAATGAAAAAGAAGCACCAAAGACACAGAGAGGGATGGAGGGAAGTGTTGAATCGAGATGAAACCGTGCCTTTGGGCAACAGCGAGCCATTTGTAGTTTAGATGAAGTTTAGAAGAAACGCCGCATGGAGAAAAGCATCATTAGACGTGCAGTGGTTCTTCAAATCATTGACCACTTCATTAAACAGGAATCTGTGAAGAGTTAAAGACATGGAAAATTGAATGAAAACTGCAAAAACAACACTGGCACGCGGCGGCTCGTCTCATTTCACATTTTTAGATCTTGCTGCCTACTGATCCTGGACACACAGATGTGGATCTGGACGTTTTTCACTGTTTTTTCTTCTGATACAAATGAAACCTGAAACTTTGAGTGGTCAATTTTTTTGGCTGACTCACCGTAGATGCAAAAAAACATAGAAGAACGTGATTAATAAAATAATGGACAGGTTAATTAATTGATGGAAGTGTTAGTGGCAACCCTGGAGACCATTTATATTGACATCCCGTCTGCTGGACGGGCAGCCGATCCAGATGCGACACATTGCGGTGCAGCATATGATTAGCGTGATTGATATTTTCTCTGTGTTGGGATTTTGCCCGCGCGCTGACACTGAACACCAGCACAAACACAGCAATTAGTCCCAGCCGAGAGAACTCCACCGTGAAAATGACCCAAGCGGCCCCGGAGGGGCTATTTGGTCTCCATGGAAACGGAGTGACTGACAAACCCATTGTCATCGCCCTTTGTGATTCAGCATCCCTCTTAGGGTCGAGCCCTGTTGGGAGCGAAAGTGAAAGGCATTGTCATGCACGTGTAAACCGAACAGCCTTTAGCCTCTCGGCCCCTCTTTGCTCTTTTAGGACCTTTAGCTACTTGTTTGTCTGACACCGACAGGATGGCACTTTGGGATCATTTGCTTGAACATGCAGCCTCAAAAAAGACGTGACTTTTATTGGCTGTGAATTGCACGGAAGCTCTGACTTTTTTTTTTTTTCTTCCTTTTTCACAAATCCTCCTCAGCGGATGATTTATTGCCTGTACGCTCAGTAAACTCTGAGACTCAGACAGTAGTTAAAGCTGTTTGCTATACTTCCCTGTGTCGTTCACTACCACGGGCTATTTATACATCACAACCACTTCGCCATTATTTCATTCCTGCCTTTGTTTTTTACTGTCACTTGTTATTCTAAGATGGTAGTAGCTGCAAAGAAGCACTCGTTGATGCAGGCAGTGATTGGCAAAACAGGAAAAGTTACATCTTAAAAAAAACTATGTTGTTGAGCTTTGTTTAGTTATCAGTCAGGGCCACCGTGTATTTATTTAAATACAAGCTTCTGAGGTGACCATGTGAGGACAAGGTGGGAGAACTCCTTGCACTATGCTTTACTCATGAAACATGCTCAAAATATAAGTACATGTGCAACGCAACATTAAAAGCTCAATGGAAATCTGCTTTGCATTTTCATAGTTTTATTATAATGTTTAATAATTACTTTCTATGCTTCCTGCACCTGAGCAGAAGGCAGAGTTTTAGGACAGGGTTTGAATCCACTTTTGATCCGTCCTCTTGTTGGAAAACGTCATTGGGAAAGAAGGCGCACTGTTCGCCCTTCTCCTTCCCAACACCTTCTCCATATGTACACGGCTGCTGTGAGGTTGCCATGACTACCTCAAGGTTTCCTGCAGGGGACTTGAGTGCCCACCATTCACACAGATGAAGAAAACAGTGGCAAGATAAAAGTTTATCATCCATGCTACTTGTGCTCTTTAAAGGCCAGAACGGCACGAGGTTGCTATAGAGATCGTCTGCGGGCTGTCAGGGCGGAGGCGCGGAAGAAGCATTTGTTTGTCGTCCTCACAAAATTTGGACAACGCTGCCATAGAGACAGGTAGAAAGGCAGTGACATTACCGTGTGTGCACAAACTGTCACTTTATTATCCGGTATTTAAATAAAAATAAACCGTACACTTGCACACAGGGGGATGGGAGCTGCGAGAACAGCAGGGCACAAACACGAAATACAACTGATTATTGAAGAGGTGAAAAAGTTTGTGCGTACGCCGCGCTGCACAAAACACACAAAGACACATCTGCACCGGTTCTCACATGCTTGTAAAACAGGCAGTGGAAGCTGTGGTAATTTCACACTGCATGCTAAACAGCAGAAAACAGCACCGAGGCAGGTGTGGGAAATAATTTGAGCTCGCAGAGTGGAGGGGGAAGCTCAGGCAGGCGATATGTGATCCTGGATGTGCCATTATTTCTGCTGCTTGGCTCCAAGGAAGAATGTCAGTAGCCGGAGTTGAACGTCTAGATTTGTCTCTTTCCATACAAGTTAGGCGCCGCTAATCCAACCCACGCGCCGATACGTTACTCCACCGCTGTGCTTTAACAGTTCGTCAACTCAAATCCACGGGGGAATCTGTCCTCTACCCACCATGCGGGCGCACAACGACAAGACAGAGTCTATTTGGGTCACAATTAAATAATCCCTAAAGCCTCTTCTTCGCTGGGGCCGAAGCCAGGAGGATACATGGAAGGTTAAACAGAGATTGGCCCCGAACTCGTGTGACGACGGGAGAAGCAATTATCTTAAAGTTTCAGAGTTTGTTGTGCCGCGGCAGGAGGCGACCAGAGAAGGAGACGACGCGGGGAGATTAGGAGTGTGCCGTGAGTGAGAGGAGAAGGAGGTGAAGAGGATCTCAAATTAAGAGATGGAGCATAAAGGAGTGAAGAGGCTTGGCTAGTCTTTGTTTATTGACTGATTGAGTGTCACAGGTCCATTTGAAGGGTGAAATGAGTCATGAGTTGTCACCCCACACACACAGAGAGACTCACTCGCACTCCCTTTTTTTTTTTTTTTTTTTGTCTCCGGGCTGTCACCCAGCTGTATTTCTCTGGGAGATGAATGACTGTGAAGCATGAATGAGAGGATCATTTGATAGCACTGCTCAGCTCGTATATTTCTCCTTTATGGAAGCGTCTGCTTTCAGGCTCCAGCCTGTGCCTTGGTGGCGCGAGTAAAACTGGGCTGCCTACCACGAGGGTTCGACCGTCTTTACTGTTGTCACAGCCAGTTTGTGCTGTCGCTGCCATTTATTTATTGATGTGTCCTTTTGTTTACTTTGTGTATTTTTCTTTTTTCTTTTCATATCATCAGAAAGACGTAATGAAGCTTAAGTTTTCATTGGTTTGGGGTTTTAATTCTGCGGAAGACATGCATCGCTGTCTTATCTCCACCGAGCGTATCATTTGCACAATAAAAAAAATAATAAAAATAAAAAGATCTTTTGATGTGATATGTTTGGAACAATCAGTTCGTAACTGTATCGCCCACACTGCAAATAACCATAGAGACAATAATTTGAGCAGTAAGTGGAGATAAATATAGGAAAGCCTTTAAATGTTTTCCGCAAATCAAAACTTTGAAGCCAATAAAATCGCTTGATTGGACCTGCAGCAGAACACTGCCCTGAATATGAATGAGAAAACTAAATTTTACCGTGTTAAAGTACTTTTCATTTTCTCCTCCCAATATGAGATTTGCGATACCATCGGATAGATAACACAGTCCACTAACTTGGAGATCTGCCTGACAGGAAAATAGGAACAGAACTGAGATACGAAAAGAAGATTAGCTGAGATATAAAGTGGGTTGCAGTGAAGATAGAGGTTAAAGGATAAAGTACGTACGTTGCGGGGTATTTGACTTTTGAATACAACAGAAAAGAGAAAAAAACGAGGAATTACAGAGTCATAGTGGAAGCGGTTCAAGATCCGAGGAGCAGACAGGCCGGCCGAGAAGAGGCTTTGAGAAGATTTTGTTAAATATATACAAGGAGGAGCTTCTCTCCAAGGACGGCAGATCTGCTGATGCGTCCGTCTGCTGAATTCATCTGTCAGCGCGAGGGGGTCCCATTAGAGGGGAGGACAGACACGGTGGCAGGACAAAGCTGGTAAAAAAGAAAAGCAGGTGCAGGGAACAAGAGGAGGAAAGATGAAGCGAGGATGGCTGGGTGATGCAGAAGGGAACGTGAGATATGAGAGAGAAGGGAGAGGAAATGAAGCTAAAGGACCTGTCATCCTCACTTATACCGTTTCAAATTGACGTACTGGCTAAAATACCTTGCAAATATCACAAAGAGTAACACAATACATATATTCAATACCTGTACTTAATAATGCAGTTATACATCCTTCCTGCAGGATGATTTTCTTTCATTAGGATACATTCCCTCTACAGTCGTGTTTCCCAAACCTTCTCCCAAAAAAGTCACGTATTTTCCCGGCCCAAGTCCATAGATATTATTCCTAAATCATTGATTATAAAACAACAATAATAAGGATATTTTATTGTTGGCCCTGTGATATCTGATCAATTAGTATTACTTAAGTACTTGCACCGGTACATGCTGAATGATGACCCAAACAAAAGGTTCTGGTGATCCACCTGAGTGTCCCCACCCAGTCTTTGGGAAACAACGCTGTACTTTGTCATTTCTTTGCATTATCCTCTGACCCTCTGTCAGGTCACTTATGCCCTGGGGTGGGAACACGTAGATTTAAGAACAAATAAGGCAGCGAGCTCTCAGTCAGCCACTGCAAAACGCTCCTCGTGCATTGTTGCGTCAGTGGAAACCTTCTACTAATCTCATGAATAATAATAAATCACTGACGGGAACCCTTTTTCTGCAGAGTAAGTTCTTTAACTTTTTATTCCACGAATAAATCGAGCTGATAATTCCGTTTTACTTTTGCTCCAGTAACATTTGAATAACCAAGACTTTTGGTGCTTCTAAACTCATCAGAGCGCCGTGCGGGGATTCCTTAATTTTGTTTTCGGAGGCCGTTGCGCTGCGTGATTGTTGTAGAAGACGCTCTGTAGTAATATAAATAAATTCAGCAGCGTGTGTCGTTACACGCTGTCATACCTTTATCAGGGTCCAAATTCCTTTAAGTCCGTGTTGAGGGTGTTCACAGGGACCCTGGATTTGCGTAGTCTTTCACTCGGGGAACGCAGGGTTCAGCGTTTGTGCGGAACTTCAGTCAAAGGGAAGTGCAGCAGTAAAAAGCCAAGACTTAAAAAACAAGTTGTGTTTTTTTTTTTTTTTTTTTTTTTAATGGAGGAGGGCCGACGAATACATCTCTTTTTTTGTT
>JAFBJS010058868.1:163489-177220 GCA_016785265.1 Paraplagusia blochii
CTGATTTTTTTTTTTTTTTTTTTTTTTTTTTTTTTTTTTTTTTTTTTTTTTTTTTTTTTTTTTTTTTTTTTAAGAAAACAAGTCGTGTTTTTTTTTTTTTTTTTTTTTTTTTTAATGGAGGAGGGCCGACGAATACACAAACACAGGCACACACGCACACAGGGCTTGATTGTCTAACGCACTCCAGACACGAGTGCACGCTCTGCGCCCTTTAGTGGTCTGTGTAACGCAGTAGTGCAAACGCGTCTTCCACCTCCTCCTCTTCCCCCTGATCGCAGAAACAATGCGGCCTCAGTTCTGAAGGTGAGAGCACTCGGAGGATGTGTGGTCTCAACCACTAAGAGCGAATAACAAACCACTCGCTTTTTCTTCCGAACAACATCTCGTTCTTTAAATAAACCACTGTGAAGAATGAGCGCTCAGTGAGGACAACCTGGCTGGCCGCCAGCTGCCGGGGTTACTTATTATGACGACTGTTCATTTACAATGTGCAAAGTGGACTGAACTTTTATTTTCTCAACACCCAGACGTAAGGGAAGTTCCAGGCACGCTGCTCCGGCGTACAGGGATTTCGGGGCCATATCCCATTACGCTACGTTAGCTGCTTTAGAGGAAGAGCCAGGTACTGCGCTCTGTCAATAACCATGTTAAACGCTGCTCCAGATAATGAACTGCTTCCCAACCTTAAACCAGAGAGTTAGCTGACGTGGTGATCTAATTATTTGGATCATGAAACCAGAGACATTCTTTTTTATCCTCCTGCTGTTTTTTTTTCTATTGTTCTACTGAATTCCCCAAAGAAGAAAGTTGCGTTGCAGGAGTTGTGCTGACTCGCACTCCTCTGCACTGCCCTGTTGGGACCAAAGTGAACAGTTAAAGATTCTCCAGGATGGCATGTCTTACCTCCTCCTCCACTATCACATCGCTTCCTCACTTGCGCAGTTAAAATGCAAATTAAAAAAATAAATAAATAAATAAAAAAAACTTTTTTACACCTCACAGCACGCTGTACAAGTCGTTATGGCGTGCTGAGATGTGTTGTCTTAGCGCGGTGTTAAGTGTTGTGCCTTGTAGCTTCTTACAAAGTGGCAGGAAAGGAAAGAAAGGAAAGCAAACTCCTTTTCAGTGTGATGTTGAGAGTCACACCACTGGGACAATGAAATATGACCTCTGTATTTAACCCATCACCAAAGTGAACAGTAGGGGACTTGTAGGGCCCGGGGAGCAGTGAGGGGGGGACGGTACCATACTCAAAGACCACCAGGCCACCACTGCCCCAAAAATGAAGGAGAAAAGGAAAAATAGAAATAGAAAAGAACCTTACATCAGCATTTTTTTTTTAAATTCATTTTTTAAAATGTTATTCCTTTTTATCAGCTTCTGTCATATCAGATTTGATGCTCTGGTGTTAAAATCACACCCACGCCCAAATTGAAAGAATTTCCATTAATTTGACCAACCACGAATTTTCAAATCAAAATTGATGATCATAAAGTTTTTAATCACAAATTCCCCTTGAGATTTTAGTGTCAGCATCGTTTGTCGTGATTCTTTGTGGAAACTCATTCAAACCTCTGTTTCCATGTGTCCACTGTAGAAGACTTAACATATAACATATACATTACACTGTGTGTATCAATACCTATATCACTCGCCCTTTTGCCTAGTGATTAGGGCCTTGAAAAACAATTACATATCTAGTTTTAATAACTATTTTCTTTTATGTTATAGCTGAAGATCTACCAGCACTCCTTTGGGTAGATCTACCTATCGGGCACCACTGGTCTAGAATCATCAGCTGACTAATCACGCCACTGCTTGCGAACCAAAAATCATTCATTAGTTCTTCAAAAAAATACCTTGCCATAAAGAATGGACAGAATTTTGTGCAACATTTTTTTTTTTTGGCCCCTGTTTTACAAATAGGCTTATTTCTGACCAAAATATATAATTTGAACAGGAAAATAAACTGTTTAACTAGTTCAAAACAAAACATAAACTTTCCCTAAACAATGTCGTTGCTAAGAGTCTCTCTGAATTTGAAGACTGTGGCATTTGACGTCATGATTCACAAAGGCTATGTAAAGACACTCTAATTATCCCAAGTTGCTGTTTTCTAGCTGGTTCACACTGGTAAAAAAAAAAAAAAACCCTGGATACAACCGCTAATTTGAGAGGGAAACTGGTCATTGTGTGTGTGTGTGTGTGTGGTGTGTGTGTCCTTCAGAGGTCAGCAGGGTGACTCGAAACAGAAGAACGTTAAAGATCTTGTTTCACTTTCTCAGGGACGAGTCCACTCCCGGTGGCTGACCTCAGGTTGACCAGGCCCGGCCCTAAACCTGACCCCGGCCACCTCTAACTCCCAACTTTATAAATAACCCAGTGTACAGCTGCAGCTGAAGGGTGCACAGATGCACGCAATTTGACCAGCGGACCAGGAAAAGGAAGCACTTTCTCAAAGACGCCTCTCGCGGAAAATCTGTGCAGTAGCTTTGGACTTAAACCTCGATCAATCAATCAATCAATCAATGAATCAATGAATCAATCAATCAAATTTTATTTATATGGCCCACATTTACAAAAAAAACAGTTTGTCTCACAGGGCTTCAAAGGGTTGGTAACATCCTCTGTCCTCTCCTTCAGCCAGGGTAAGAAAAAAACTACCAAAAAAAACCCTTGTAGCAGGAAAAAAAAGGTGGAAACCTTAGGGAGAACCACAGGAGGGGGTTCCACTCCCTGGATGGAAGGACGTGCCGTAAATGTTACCCAGAACATGCACAAGGATTCAATACAGAATAATTCAGATATCCTTTATGAAAACTGATGCAAAAAAAGAATCTTTCTCTGGATTCTATGCTGCAAGAGCACGCTCGTCTTTTTTGCACGACAACTTGTCATTAAAAATAGACCTTTGTCTCTCTGGAGCTGTAGGATTCGTACTATTACGGTGGAAAAGTTCTTCCTTCCACTGTGCATGAGTTCAGGGCAAAAGGGGATTGTCTTCCTCAGGGGAGGACGTCTTTGTTTTATTAACCTTAGAAGAGCACACAGGAAGGAGGAGTGCATCATAAAAGAAAACTGATAGTAGACATTATCAAGCTGCTGGGACTCCAGAGGTAAATGTGTGACCAGGGGTCGTTACCGTATTATTTTCTTGTTACACAAACACAAAATAAGTATCTGGAGATCTACACGCCATTAGGTATTGTTTTGAAGATAAAGGATTGTTTAAAACAAATAAACAAACACACACAAATTCAGTTCCAAACCTCCTCTTAACTCTCTTTTGAAAACCCATAATAGTGCACGGTCCTTTATTCTTCCCCAGACGGGAATAATCCTTCCTTTATCACTCTCTTTCCGATGAGGAAGGTCAAACTGCCGTGTCAAGATGCATAACTTACAGAGCATTTGTTTTCAATGCCGGAGGCGGCGTTTGTGCGATAATGGACAAGAGAAAACAGTGCTTACGGCTTCTTGGAACCATTTCAGTTTCAAACACCCCCTTCCCTCCCCCTTCAGGCACGACGGGTCTCCGCGCACGCAAGATCCCACAGTAAGCAATCATTGTCAAGAAGGGAACTCCGCACCCACTCACTGAGCCTCGTATATCATAATTAATGTTTTCTCTTTCTCTAATACGTTTCTTCTCGTCTTCTGGTTTTATATTTTCCTGAGCTTTTTAGAATGTAATTGCAGATGAGGAGAATTCTCTCTGCCTTGTACTTTTAGGGTCCAACATTTTTCGCTGAAGCTCTTGTAAACACCGACAGCCAACATTTTTCTTCCGCCACTGTGCGAGCTCTCCAAGAACTCCCAAACGAGTGCCGTCCAGAAACTGCGAGTCGTTCGCCTAATTATGGTAATAATCGTAGGAGGTAACGAGGAAAAAAAAAAAGAAAAAAAGCACCATCGCTTTACTGTAAAGTGCAATTACAGCGATCAAGGTAAATGATGTTAATTGCAGTGTACGGTCACATGATCCACGGCTTTGTATAAAACACCGGTGACAGGACGTAACCCGGAGAAACAATTACCCAAACCGTGCTGGTGTTTCTGCCACTCCACCTGATTCAGCATCTGGTTCCACACTGTGTGTCAGTCAAAATTACCGCTTTCCACCTTGTTTACACTTCCACATCCTTACCCAACAGTAATCAACATTAGAGTCGAGCATCCAACTGAGACAGCTGTGCCACAGAAAACCTAAACAGTCTAGAAGGAGGTTTCACAGCAGTGGAGCAGTTGCGAAGAAGATGGATCCCAGAAATGTGTGTGCACTTCAGCGAAATGCATTGAAAATGAAGACCTTGTTTACCGTCCTTCACTAATTGTTAACATTTTCAACCTTGTCCTCCTCCACCCCAGTGCAAGGGCCACGAAGAAAGATAGTTTACATTTTCACCTGTTGATAATTTAGGAAACAAACTCCTCGTCATTATGATCCACACCACTGCACACAATGAAATGTCACCTCTGTATTTAACCCATCACCAAAATGAACATTGGGCAGCTTTGAGCCCCCGGGTAGCAGCGGGTGGGGACGGTCCCATGCTCAGTTACCACTGAGGTCCAATGGTAACTTGGCGGTGGGGGATTCAAACAAGGGGCCTTGGGGACCCTAGTCTGCTTCCTTAACCAATAGGCAACAAAGAACATAATGATCTTGTTGCAGAAAGGAACTGGTTCCCAAAATGGGGGGCACACCCCCTTCAGGATTCGTCAATGACAGGTTAGGGTTGGCTGAAATTTGGGACATGTCAGAATAAGATACTAGGCTACTACAAATGTGTACAAATGTCCAAAAATATATATATATATGTATATATATATATTTTTTTTTTTCTAATTAATCATCAGGAACTGCGCTGTTTTTGCTGCTGCAACTTACACCCTCTCAGCAGCAGCCATGCAGTTGATTCAACCTCTCTAAGTAACTTTTTTAAGGTTGACCAGAAAATAACAACCTGGTCCTCTGTTTGAGTATAACTGGTAAGATATTTAGGGTTGGATTCAGGACGTCGAATAGTAGCTCTTGGAGATTTTAGGGTTGTCCCAAGATTTTTGGGACAACTGGTCACTCTAAAACAGTGTCTCCTGAATTTATTTCAATAATAAGTATCGCTCTTTTTTTTTTTTTTAAAGCTACGAAAAGTAAGTAATAGGTGATTGAACCATCGAGAATGACTGTGGACCAAAGCACCATGGCAAGAGATGACCCATCTGAGGAATCTCTGAGAAACAATGCCCCAAAGCGACTGCTGTAAGACAGATCTGTTCATCACACCTTTGACCAGCTGTGTTTGAATGCACCGTTTCAGTGGAGAGACCTCATACGGAGGTCACTTACACAATGCTATGAGAAAACACTTGCTTCCCAGTGCAGCTCACCAACCAACTCCAGATGTCAGTTGCAGAAATAGTTTAGTTTCCATGGTTGATTCAGTTTCTCCTCACACAGACTCCATCTGTTATTCGCTGGTGTATTTAGTAGTATTGATTAACCTTTTAATTGTGAATTACAGAAAGTTTTGTCTAAACGTGTTCTGGTCAGAAGAGTTTAAAGTCTCGGTGCATCTGCAGGTTAAAAAGTGGGAAAACCGGAGTCCAGCACACCTGGAGACCACATGTGGATTTCTCCTGTGTTGGAAAACTCCGTCGTCATCACTCCAGCTAAGGGTGGAGGAGATCATTAAGTCATTATTTATGTGCTCTCTGCTGTTTTATCACCTCCAGACCCATGCTTACAATGCAGACACCCACCCTCCCAGCCTCAGGAGAATAGTATAATTGTATAGATCGGCCCAGGGGACACGTCTACTAGAAAAAGTGCAGACATTAACAGTCTGGCTCAGTTGTAGACACGACTGAGGCATTTCTCCCCCCGGTTTGTCTCATTTACACCTAGTTTGTTGATGTTTATTCACTCGCTGCTTCTAAATTTAACCTTCATCTCTACATTTTCTCAAGTTTAAGGTCGTGATGAAGTTTCTTATTTATTTTTACTGGCAATTTCCTTTTTCTCACTACCAGGAGTTTGTTTGATATAGCCAGATAATAGGAGCAACTCTTTCTCTCAATGCACACTTCTTCTCCTTGTAAAATCTGTTCAGACGTGTAAAGTCTGCTTTTGCAGACTCCGCCAGTGATTGCGCTCTTACATAAAACAAAAGCAGACATAAATAGTCATCAGAAGGTAAAGAAGGGTGATCATTGTGTAGGGTTCGGAGAAAACAGTTCGTCATTGTGTTGCACCTGGAGCTGCGGTTCCTGTGAAAGGCCATGTGGAGTCAGCTCTCTGGCCTCGGCAGAGCCCCTCGCCCCCCAGTGTTTCCTTTCCTTTGGTTTAAAAGAGGGAAACCGTTGCTTTTCCAGCTGTGGTTGTCAGCCTCAGCCTGCGACTGCTGCCCTGTTGTTTTCATGTCCTGACTCAGTTACGGCTGTGGGGCTGAGACATTACATACTGGACTGGGCTGAGGAGATGTGAGGGGACGGGTGTTTTTTTTTTTTTTTGGCATTTGGAATGTGTTATTTACGGAAATCTAACTTTTCACTTGTGAAGACGTTCCTCCCAGTTTTGCTTCTTACTTTTTTCCCATGCTCTCTGTTTGCTTGCCTCTGTCTCTCTTGCAAAACTAGAAAAAAAAACCAAAAACATTTTGTGTGATCTGTAAGCTTATTATTGTTTACTTGGTATTTAATTCACTGCAGTCACATTTGGCTGGGTTTTGTTTTTGCTCCAGTTAAAAAAGTTGACCAAAGATTTTTCCAAGCTATAAATAACTGAAACTAAAACTGAAATGTATGTTTTCCACTCTCCTCTTCCTCTCTTATCGGACCATCTCACCTCCTTCACACCTCCCTAAACATTCAGCCTGTAGCTCACATTCATCTCCTAACCTTTACACCTCGTCCCCTTCCGTTAGCACAGTCATCCTTTCTTCTACTCCTCTCCTCACCACCACCACAATTTCTTCAGTAATCTACCTAAAATGACTCTCTCACCTCGTCTCCCTCTTAGGTCTCTATTCTCCTCTCTTTACCTTTTGAAGAGCGAGTGAGTGGGAGGCATACGGGCCATTACTCCACTGCGTTTCAGTCTCCTCCGACAGCTGAGTGGCCTGGAGCCCTCAAGAATTCATGGGAAGTCGCCATGGGGCAAGGAATGGGTGTGGACACTTGTGATACCTCCGTATCCGATGTCAAAGCATTGCAAAAAAAGTCCCCACCACAGACTGTATATACGGCTGAAGTCGCTGGGTCTGAAAAGCTCGGCCATAAATCGAAATGCCCTAAAAAAAATCCAGAGAACATAATTAGTAAGAAGGAAAGCTGAAGGTCAGACTGAATTTAAGACGTGGAAATCAGAAGAAGATGACCATCTTCATCACCCAACCATGTGGTCATGGCCATTGTGGCGTTTAACCCTTTTTGTTCAAAATGATCTGTTAAAGTAACTAAGCCTGTCGGCCATTGATTGTTTCTACTTTCTGCTAAATAAGTAGTTAATATAGTTGCTCGATACTTTCATTAGGTGGCGGCCAACGCTTTAAAAGGCTTGTTGTCACTTGAAGTAAAACTCATGATAAATCATGGTGACGAGGTGTGAACAACAGTTAAATGTAGCTAGTAGCACATGCAGCGTGTGGCTGCAGGTGGAATGTATTAGTCCAGCTCATCTTACAACTCACTCCTGCTCTTTGGAATAAGTAACTGGGTGGAGATGAAGATCTCGTTGGTTCTCAGGAATATATGTTTTAACCGAAAAGGGATTTAGTGGTTAGTTTAATCAAGAATCCACTTCAAAACAAACACTGATTTAATATTATATATAAATATATATTTGCGATATTTTTAATGCTATACCATTGCACGTTTCATTCACACATTCCACCATAAATCTCACCTTTGTGCCTGAAGGTCCAGGTAGACAGGTTCTCCTTGGTATCCACAGATGAGGGTTCATTCATATGCATGAATGTGTGCGATTGCATGCAGTATGTTCGCATGAGTGTAGCCCAATGCCACACTACATGTAAAAAAAAAAAAAAAAAAAAAATGCAATGTATGCATGCCTCCAATCACATTCACCAGATACAGCTGTAGCATAAATTGCTTTGTAGTCTCGACACCGTCAAGCCCAGCACACACACATCCCTTACCTTGCTCCGCGAGGATTTGTGGCCATCCAGTTGTACTTAAAAATCACCCACCGATGCAGGGCAGCCTGCGTATGAGAGTATATGAAAGACCCAAGTAGGTAAATGTTTTGACCACAAAAGAGTGCAGAATAATATTGTTTTGTGAGCCACATGTCACATCATTATGTATAAAAGAACGCTGGTGTACTGCATGCGAGCACTCTCTCTAATTAGCCTACTAATTACACCAAAAGGTCAGAAAATAATGATTCCTGTCTGTTATTCATTTCTCAAAGGAAGGAGAAACAGAGAAAATGTTTTAAACCCCTCGTTTTTGTTTTTTTTTTAATCTAAGCACAAAACCCTGGTTTGAAAGAAAATGACGCAGTCTCATGGCGACATTCACTATTTTTTCCGGCCTATTTATCACTTCTAGGTGCTTGGGGAGCTTAGGAAAATTAGAGCCAAGACAAGAGAAAAAAAAATTTGTGCTGAACTTCAAATGACAGAAGGAGCTGAAGTTGCTGGAGTTTCGACGTTCCGTTGGTTGTAGGTACCTTGCATGACAGCTGCGACGGAATGTATCTAGAACAGGCGTGGGCAAACTAAGGCTCGGGGACCGGATGCGGCCCGTTAAGCTTTTTAATGTGGCCCACCAACCTTGTCCAAATTAGATAATTATAGATTTTTTCATTAAACATGTGACTTTCCCCTTCAATACTGCGTTTCCCCAGTAGGTGACGCCATTAAAAGTATTAGAAATGTAGGATTTTAGGTTTACATGCCATTTATCTTCAAATGAATGATCCATCTTTCTGCTCTGGACTGGGCCCCAGTGTTTACTTTTAGGACCAATTGTGGCCCGTGAGCCAAAAGGTTTGCCCACGCCTGATCTAGAACATGTTGATGCTTTTCTCATACTAAACATACATTCATCCATCTTTACCTGTTACTGGGTTGCAGTCTCCACAACTGCCACCCAAATCACATTGCAGTGCACCATACCTTCCTGGTTGGTGACCCCACTGGAAGCCAACCACCCTAAGCTGGATTCGAACTTGCCCCAGTAGGTGAACCCTGGAGCCTCACACCAAATGACAGCAAATTTCCAAAGTAAAGGCCCTCATGCGAAACAAGCACAATGAATAGTGGATAAAGTAAGAAAATGTTTCCTTAAGGTTTAACTTTATTTACATGAGTTGTAGCGTTGTCTGAGTTTGGAATGCTAGTGTTTAGAATAGGCCATTTGAATCCCTCTCACAGAGTTAGTCTATAGAAATGGGTCAGGCTAAAGGCGCCTCCGACGGTAATTGATACATTACATCTAGGTCACGTCGACGGCAGCGCGCACGCTCACGAGCACATAAACTTAAGCAACTGATCTCATAAACACCAATGGAAACAACGCTGTACCGACAGGAACATCTGTTTCTGGTCTGCAGTCAGGCCCACATGGACCTCAGGTCGGCTCTGTCAACGGGAGTGGAGACCACACATCTGAATTCTCCTGAGGGAGTCCTGGGGATTCGGAGCAGTGCAAGGGTGTTAATCAGGCCCACAACCTGTGATTAGCGGGCTAATGACACACAAAGGTGTTTTCAAAGTAGTACGTGCGTCGTCAGTTTCGGGAATATGTAGGTCATCCAGCCAAAATTCTGAAGGGCTCAGCGCCTTGTGAGGCTGTGATGTTGGAGTTGTGTTCGCCTCCAAAGATGCATTGTGAGGCCAAGTCAATTATTTTTATTTCACCTCTGCAGCGCATGCAGGCAGCTCTAAAGATAGAAAGTAAATTAACATATTAGAATTAATCTGCGACGATATTCGGCTTTGATGTGGAGCCATCAAAGACCATAACTACTTGGTTCAGAGGGGCCACATCGCATTCTACAGCTCGTTCAGCCCTAAGCTTAAATTAGACATGTCACAGTGATACGCATACCAGGCCAGCTTGTGTTTGTTTCATCTGGTAGGTTTTGTTTATTCTACTGGGTGACACTGTGGCAGCAGCGTGCTTGCATTAAAAGAAAGGGAAAAAAAAACAGCAGGAAACGTACAGGGGGACAAAGGATTTGCCGTCGTGTGTGTTTGTTTCTTGAGTTGGTTTTTCTGTCCCGAGCTGCAGACGCTGCGTTTCTGTCAGATGTTACTGTACATGTCACAGACTGCTTTTCCAAGTTTCTTTTCTTTTTTGAGCCACAGCACATATTGTACAGTAGGTTACTCCACTGTGCACTGACAAACAGAAATATCCCAAAAAGTGTGCTAGGTATGAACCTGGTCCTGTTTAGATGAACACAGCACTAATATACTCTCAGGAATTGAAGAAAAACAAATACAGTGGTGCCTCAGCTTTCGAACATAATCCATTTCAAGTTGGTGGTCGAGGTCTGATTTGGTCGAGGTCTGAAATAATTTCTCCCATAATGGTAAACTCATTAATCCGTTCTGGCCCATATGCAAAGTCCAGTTTTTCAATAAAATGTGTATCTAACCAGCAATTTATTCCTAAACATTTAGATGTATATTTAATATCTTTTTGTCGTCCTTTGATTCTGATTCGTAATGTACATATTGGCAAGCATTTTTTTTACAAAAAAAGACCCCTCTCACCGCAATTAAAAACAGTCTTTCACTCGATCACTTAATTATCTGCAGCCTTTTGGTCCAAATTTGCTGCCTCTCCATGTCTTGTCACACAATGGAGACCAGTTCTCTGCTCAAACTTTTCAAACCAGCCACGACTGGCTTTAACAGTAAAGCCTTTTTCATCACTTTCAACATTCCCCTCGCTGCTCGTACCCACACCTTTCTTTTTTACATCATCATAAATAGCGAGAGCCCTTGTACTGATCAACGCCTCGGTGATGCTGTCTCCAACCAACTCTTTTTTTCTTAGTAAATATTTAGTAAATATAAGTAAATATTAGTATCTTGAATTGAGTTGAATTGACTCAGCCGAGCGCGTCTGCCCAATGCTCTCTCAGCTTGACTCGGGCCAGTCGAAAGCTGAAATTCGGTCGTGAGCGGAGACACATTTTTCTCGAAAATTTTGTTCGGGAGTCGTGTTGGTCGAAGGCTGAGGCACCACTGTAATTTTTATTGTTGTTATGCTCAAAACCCCAAATTCAATGAGCTGTAATGTTGAAAATGGCATAAACCTGATGGTTTTTCGCAGCACAGTGGCTGAGAGTCACTCATCTTCACTGCACCTCCTCAGTTCTTTCCCCTAAATCTTGGGACTTTCCCCTCACTAACTCCATAAACGCCATGATGAAAGCCTAAAGAGGATACATTTAAACACACACACACCCACACACACACCTGCTTTCCTGCATTGTACTTACTTACACATGCATTCTCACTACAATTATAGTCAATTCCCAGGTCTCACCGCAAAATAAAGAAGTATTTGATAGATCTTCCCAGCTGCAGTCAGACGGAAATATGTTGAGGATGCACCTCATCATGTCGCACACATGCTGCACTCTGTCAGGTAATGTTTGTGATCACGCAAGTTCACAGCCAGAATAAGCACCGTCTCTCTCACCCTCCCTCCCTCTCCCATTCACTGTGTTTTGGAGCGACGACACACTATCAAAGTAATTTCTGTTTGTTACACGGCTCATTTAGGCCAATTAGGGGAACTTGAGTTGTGTTGTCACTGAATGTGGAGAGCAATTAGCTGTCTGATTGTGACACTCAAACGTTCCCATTTTTTCTCATAAATATTCTTAAAAGGCTGCAAAGTTGCTCAGAGCCACTGAAGAAACAAGGCGAACGACGACACTTGTTAGTGTTAGTGTGTCATGAATATAAGCCGTTCTTATTTTTTTTAGATTTTTTGCATCAAATGGTTTTGGCCACAGCACAACTCTTACATGACCGTATTTTTCGGACCACAAGGCGCACCGGATCAGAAGGTGCACAACAGTCACGGTCAGTGGAACTCAACTCAGTCAGAATAATTCTAAACCAGGGGTGTCCACACTTTTTTGTCTTGTGAGCTTTTTTCAAATGACAAGGCTGAAGTGATCAACTTAGATTAAAAACTCCAGGTATTTAGCTGCTGTATATGGTGAGACCAGCCATGATGGATGGATTAGAGACACAAGGAATAGGTAGAAGACAGGAGACAGAGCTGGAGGTGGAGGAGTTAAAGATGCTGAGGTTCTCTTTAGGAGAGACAAGGATGGACAGGATCAGGGACAAGGTGATTAGAGGGAGAACACAGACAGGAAGGTTTGGAGAGAAAGCTAGAGACGATTGAGGTGGTTTGGACATGTTCAGAGGAAGGACAGTGATTATAATGGTAGAAAAATGCTAGAGATGGAGCTACCAGGTAGGAGACAAGGAGGAGATTGATGGATGCGGGAGGACATGGAGCTAGTTGGAGTTAGAGTTGAGGATACAGAGGACAGGGGGACATGGAAATTGTTGACTCGCTGTAGCAACCCCTGAGAAAATGGACAGGTTGAAAGGAAAAGAAGAAAAGATATTTATCTATATAAACTGGATCGTTGTATTCTCTACATTAGTATATGTTATACTGTCTGACTCAATCCCTATATTTTGAAAAAGAACTGCAGTACATATCTAGTTTTTATTACTATTAATTTTTTTATGTTTTTGCTCAGGATCTCGATCCCAGTCTACCTATAGGGCTGTCCTGCTCCACACTCTGTTCAGTTGTAACAGACAAAATAGAAAGCAATAAACTGACTTTCTCTCTTCACTCCTTTTCCTCAAATCCATCCAATTCTTCATCTTCAGTGTCTCAGTTGGGAGATTTCTCTGTCAACCATGGTCAGTTCTGTCTCCTCATGATCAGAGTCATTCTGGTTGATGTCACTGCTGTTCACAGATGATTCCAGCCTGGAGCTGGGAATCTGCTTTGTCTTTCAGTAAGACAAGTGGCATTTTTGGGCCCTTATACACACCAGGGTTATAATAGTTTTAGATTTTTCAGTGTAGTTTCGTTTTAGTTAGTTTTGCCTTTTAGCACATTAGTTTTAGTTAGTTTTAGTTATTCGTAAAAGCAACTAATTTAGTCTTAGTCTTAGTTAGTTTTAGTTTTGTCCAATATGTTTTGTTTTAGTTTAGTTTTAATTAGTTTTAGTTTTCGTTTTAGTTTTCTGAGAGGTTCAAACAAAGACGAAAACGAAGGGTAGTTCATTTCTAATTTCAGTTAGTTTCAGTTAGTTTTGTTAGGACACATTTTCGTTTTAGTTAGTTATAGTTTTTTTTTAATTTAATGATCGTTTTAGTTAGTTTCAGTTAACGAAGAGTTTTTTTTCAGCGATCGTTTTCGTTTTTTCGTTAGTTTTCGTTAACGATGATAACCCTGGTATGTAGTAAAATACGTATGTTCTGGACTGTCAGTTGGACCCATGAGGCTGTTCGTGGCTCCCATGATGAAAGTAACAAATGTGGTTGAAAATCCAACCAAAGGATAAAAAGAAGTGCAACTTATAGTCCAGAAGGTATGGTGTACATAAGGGTTTAATATCCAAAAAAAAAAAAAAAGGAATAGGTAGAAGACAAGAGGCAGAGCTGGAGGTGGAGGAGTTAAAGATGCTGAGATTCTCTTTAG
>JAFBJS010058868.1:178048-191455 GCA_016785265.1 Paraplagusia blochii
AAGACGAAAACGAAGGGTAGTTCATTTCTAATTTCAGTTAGCTTCAGTTAGTTTTGTTAGGACACATTTTCGTTTTAGTTAGTTATAGTTTTTTTTTTTAATTTAATGATTGTTTTAGTTAGTTTCAGTTAACGAAGAGTTTTTTTTCAGTGATCGTTTTCGTATTTCCGTTAGTTTTCGTTAACGATGATAACCCTGATACACACAGACCATAACATCACAGTAGCTGTAATACTGTAACAAAACTTGCAGCTTAAGAAAGTCATTTTTACACATTTTGAACTCATTTTCAGCCCAGTTTCAGGTCAGTAAATACAGCAAGAATCCACACATAAGTCACCTGGAATTTTAGGGTTCACTGTTGATATATGAGAAAATAACATAATAATTGGAATTTTATAAATACCATTGTTGAAAAAATCTTACTGTGTTTGAAGGTTGAAATTGTTGGCACGGTGTTCTGGTAATTGTTGAACCTACGACTGAACCTTGGTCTCCACGACAGAGACAGAAATGAAACATTCCACAGTGGTAATCTGTGCATGTCCTCGCTGTCAATCACTTTCCTTTTCCCCACTCTAATCCATGCTCTCATCCTGCGCCCGACGTCTTTTCTGTGGACAACCTATTTGGATGCTCCTTGGCTTCTCCTCTGGCAAACCAATCATTTCTGGTTGAATGTAACACACAACACTGCCGGCGTGCCAGCCAGGGAATTCTGCCACAGATACCAGATTTAAGGCTTCTGTGAACTTCAAAACGTTTTCCCAGCTGCTGACTGGTGGTGTGGTATGAACATGTTTGGTGGGGACTTTTTCACAAACCATGGGAATTTTTACTGCACTGCAGAATGACATTTGGAAAGGAAAAAAAAAAAGATGTCATTTCTCAACTCTCCCTGTAACCTTTATTTATAATTTTGTATTTTGGGGAAATATGGAACAATACAATTATACCTTCATCATTTTCATCCTCTTATCCGTTCTCAGGGGCAGCAGTTTCCACCCCTGACACACAAATCGCACCACACTATACTGGCACCCTTATTGTAAGGATGGTGCTATGCTGAGAGTACTTTAGTAGCAACCTGGTATTTGGTGGATCTGGGACCCAAGTCCACATCCTGAACCACCAAGTCACCACTGCCCCTTGCTAAACAACTAGGGACCTTAATTTCTACTTTCATTAACTTTACATTTATGTGAACAACAACTTATGGCCCTAAATTTATAAAAGAATGGAATGTTCTAAAATTGTTAACTAGAATTAATAGATCATTGCAGATAAAAAAAAAAACAGCCGAAATCTTAATGTTTTATTCAGGCAAATGCTTCAAGTTTCAAGTTAAAGCCTCTTTTTTTTGTCATCTATCAAAGTCATATTATTTTCTATTTTTCTATTTTCTTCCCCAGCAGCAGTAAATTTACGTTCCCCTGCTCCGCAGTTATGATTTTTAGTCTCCGTGCCTTCGGGGGCTGTTGATCTGTCTCTATGTAATTCCCTCAATTTGGTGTAAGAAAGAAAAAAAAAAACACTCAACAAATATTTTAAGTACAAAAATTGCTACAGCACCCCGAGGGCGTCTTCTTCTGGCTTTGAAGTTCCCTCTGTCGTTTCCACCTATCGTCTGGATTTTTTTTTTTTTTTTCATTTACTGTAGTTGCACTCGTTCCTGCGAAAATTAAACAATAAACTTGACGAGAGGTATTCAGTATTAAATTCAACCTGCCGTTTTTGTGAAGCTCAGTGTCTTTTTTTTATAGACAACAACTTCCATTACACCAAAAATGCTGGAACTGACTAGACTGTATTTACAGCAGTGGTGGGTCGTCAGGGCCAGCAAAGCCTTCTCTGCTGGCCTGAACATCCTCAGTGTTGTATAAGGTCTCCCTGGAGTCTGACAATGTCATCTTTTTTTTTCTTGGACTTAAAGCAGAACTGACTGTAATGTAATGTAGTGTCATGGATGATTTTGAAGGGAAAAGCTGATCTCCTTGATTTTCTGCGGATCAAATAACTGAATGAAAGTATGGGGCAACTTTAGGCATTGAGATGTTTTTTTTTTTTTTTTGTTTTTTTTTAATCTTGCTATGCCGGAAATCAAAACCTGGAACCTAGTGGGGACAAAACAACTCATCAACCACCGCTAAATGCAAAATGTAAGAATAATTGATTTTAAATGCTCAGGAAATTAAGCGTTGCTTGATTAGCTTGTGTTAAGGGTTATATAATGTATATGTGTGGATTCTCAAATCCTTATAATGATGCGTAATTATTTGCGACACAAAACTATGACATCACTATAGGCCTAAGGTTGAAAATCCCGCCACTGGTTCACAGTAGTGCAAATTTGTCATTCTTTTTCTGACACCTGATCACAGTACGCTGTGTGTGTGTGTGTGTGTGTGTGTGGCTTCCTAACCTGCCCGCTCCCTGTTTTGTATTCTCCGTGCCCCTCTGTCTACCTGATGGTGGGGCATGTTGATGATTTAACAGAACACCACCAGAGTGGATTAAGAGTGCAGTGCAGGCTTTGCCATTCGGAGTTTCAAGCTTTTGATGGAGGGCAGAGTGTCATTGATCACGCAGAGTGACAGTGTGGAAGCATTACAGTGAGACCTGATTAGTAGGAGTGCACTGTGACGCGCAGAAGTCAACATCAACATCAATAAAACACCTGGAGGAACTCTCC
This sequence comes from Paraplagusia blochii, assembly GCA_016785265.1. Classification (NCBI taxonomy): domain Eukaryota; kingdom Metazoa; phylum Chordata; class Actinopteri; order Pleuronectiformes; family Cynoglossidae; genus Paraplagusia; species Paraplagusia blochii. Next base: position 180,741 of record JAFBJS010058868.1, read on the forward strand.
TCAGGCCTCAGATTTCTCACTTTTCAGATATGAGGAGTGACAGCATGGAGGATGCATCACCTCCGCCGTAGTGAAAGATCACCCGCCGTGCACTAACATGTGCGTTTCCTGCCTGTTTCCCTGATCAGAGCTAACCGTAATATCACTATGGCACTATTGTCAACACCTGCTCTAATTTGCTTCCCATGACCTTCACACTGGCATTCATACAGGGGGGAAAAAAAAATCACACAAAAGGCTTTGTCACACTAGTTAATGAGCACACCGTGAAGGACAATTTGACTATTAAAACCCATGGACTCAAGGATGTTGATAAGGGCATGCATTGTTGTGGTGGAGGTAATGATGGTGTCTGGTGGTGGAAAAACTGTTTCCACCATACACAGAGACACAAAAAGCTGCATTAATTTGCGTGCTGTTCCTTGAACCTGAGGTTGGCACACAGGATCAAGTCTAATGTGATCCAGTCTGATCTAATTAGATCTAATGTAATTTCATGCAATGCCGTAATCTAATGATGAATAAATCATAGTTTCTTATGAATATTTAGCCATACATTCTTCCATCTTCATCTGCTTATCCTTAACGTGTAATGCAGGTGGTGAGCCCACTGGACGGCACCAACCGCACCAACCAACAATTGATATTGCCCAGGATGTGAGCCCTGGAGTTGCACTTCAGTGACAGAGACATTGCCTCTGGTGCTAGAAAGTGATGTCTACGTAGAAGCCAGACCAGGACACACTCCACTGAGTGGGGGATTTATTGCATATAATGTTTCTGACCATTGCAGGTCCAAGGTTGAGGTGTAGTGGATAAATACCACTAATGAAATTGAAACGTCCAGCATAAAAATTGGTATGTTTTGGACATGGCCTGGACACTCAAACACGAGAGGATCTGGTCCTTTATCAAAACACTTTTTAGCGTCTAATAATAAATAAAACATACATTGTGTTGCTGAGCACCATCTCTCTGCGGCCCGGTACCAATTGCCCCATGGACCGGCACCGATCCACAGCCCGGTGGTTGGGGGACCACTGTACTAGAGTTTGGAAATGTCAGATCATGTCCAAACCAAGGGGTTTGCCATTTAGATTTGAGTTACCGTCACAAGCACGTGTTAATTTTAGTCAGGGTTTTATAAATTGTACATTAACTAATCTACATTTGCAATCAACTCAATTATTATTATTTTTAATAAAACCCACCTTAATGTTATCCAAGACTAATGATGAGTTGTTTTTGTCAGTGTTTTTTGGGACATAAATTCCAGCTCGACTGTGATTCCCCTGTGGAAACACATGGAACAGACATGGTGCAGACTCGCGTGATGAGCATCATCCCATCAAAAAAAAAAAAAAATCCATCCCTTGTCTTTTTTGCTCGTGCAGTTTTCCCCCCTCTGAGATTGTGCTGTGAGACGGGTACGGTTTTGTTGTTGCATCTTCACAAACAGCACACACTCTCTTACACTGGATCACAGTGACAGAAATGCAATTACTGCCTCCCAGTAGAATTCTAATCACTGAGCCCTTATGTTAAAAGTTAGTCTCTTTAATGTAGGAATTTCAAAGACACAGCTCAGATAATTTGATTTACTCACTCCCATCGTCACAGGACGTAAATAAGCTTATTGAATAGACATTTTAATGTGAGCATCCCAGCACATGACCCCGTGGGAAGATGCCAAGTTTTCTTCTTCTTTTTTTTTTTTTTTAGTTTAACTTTAATAAGTCTCTGAGGACTAATGGTCATGCTAATACACTTGCATCAAAAAAAGTTTACTCTCGGCAAAATTCCTTTTAATAAACCCCAGATATTACTGCTGTCCCACTCCTTCAGCGGTCCTGTATGTGAGTGCGTGTATTTGCCAAGGTTGTAAAAGCCGACACTTCTGAAACACGGCTGCTTAATGAGCTGCAGCTCACAACATCAGACCGATAAGGTCGTTTCCAGTAACCGATGAGGACGGGTGCTGAAGTTGGACGTACCTTAGTTAGACAGAGGTGTGTGCTTTAACTTGGTTTTTAATTCATTCAGAGACACATGCTGCCCCGGGGCTGAGGAGCGCACGTTGGTTCTCAATGTGGCTGCAAGTCTCCTGGGTCCTTTTTTTTCAAGAGGTTCCCTGTCAGAGTGGACTAGTCCGTTCATCTCCCGGTGAAACGTGAGGTTTCTGACACGACAGCGGCGCGCGCTGCACCGAGGAGCAGAGGGAGACAGACATGGTGGAGAGGAGAGACAGAGGGACTTAGGTACACATCTGTTTCCTCGGTCTAGCAGAGACACGATTGCCTCAGATGCCCGCCGGCTCCTTGTCCAACTCCGCTACTCTGTTGTTCCACTTTACCCCTGGGTGACGTGTTCGGGGAGACAAAGATACACATGTTCATTCACTGTCTGTGTCTCTCCCTCCACTTCTGTCTCCAACACGTCTGTTTAGCCCATGTCTTTTCCCCATCTTTCTGCTTCACTGTTATAACATTCAGCTATTTTGACGACTTTGCTATTAACAGAGGTGTTACAAAGGCCAGAAACTCAACACACACACACACACGCCCACGTAATTAATTGGTTCCAGTGGACCCAGGGTCTAATTTATTATCCCTCTCGCCACATTTGTTCAGATACAGTAGGACGAGTCATCTCGCAGCAGCTTCTGCCCAAATCCCTGCCCGTCTGTAGATCCTATAGATAGGTGCCTGCTCGCGTTTCTACCGAAATGTGTTCCTTGTTGTTTCCCAGTCACATAATTCCAAAGTGCAGGATGTTGGCAGACTGTTGGACTTGTTTTCTAGAACAGGAATGGATTGCTGTAGAAAAAACAGTCCACTTGCTGCTTCCTGTCGCCTTTCTCCTGCGACACTCTTGTCTTTTGCTTTTCCCGTTGTCATAACAAGACGTGTTTGAGTTTGAAAAAAAAAAAAAAAAACATTAAAAAAAATATAAGTAGTGGAGAAAACTGTCAACAACAGAGACGTTTGCTGTTTGTCTTTTTGATTTGAAGTCAGACCAGCTTACAGTGCACAGTCCAAATCTGTTTTGTGTCCAATGGACTGTTTACATTTCCATCAATGTCTTCACTGACCGGTCTTTAAGATGTAGCAGATAAATACCCCTGATTAAAATCTAACATCCGGCATAAAACTTGTATTTTGTAGGTATGCTAATCAACGTTTATCAGCTATGTATGCAACTTTATTAGCAAACATAATTGATAATCTCTGAATTTATCTTTTAATGCATAACTGTTCTCCACGTGGAGGAGCAATTTAAAGGCTTCATTTAAGAACATCTACAGTGTGGACGTCATCTATCAGACAGTGAATGCTATTCTGTGATAGGCTGAACGAGTAGGCGGCCAGTTGCTGTTAGTTTAACATATTGGACCTGGCTTGAATGCATCAATGCAAGGGGATTTTTCAAAATAAAACACTGTCAAATCATAAATTAAACAGGAAAAGTGTAAGACATTATCTCTTTGTGACCCAGAACCGATTAACCCATGTACCAATAGTGGTCCTTGGAGACCGTACTCTCTCTATATATGTATATATGTATATATATATATATATGTGTGTGTGTGTGTATGTGTATATATATATATATGTGTGTGTGTGTATGTGTATATATATATGTGTGTGTGTATGTGTATATATATGTGTATGTGTATATATATATATGTGTATGTGTATATATATATGTGTACATATATATGTGTGTATATATATATATATATATATGTGTGTGTATATATATATATATATATGTGTGTGTATACAGTATATATAGTATATGTATATTGATCTTCTCCATTGCAGTTAATGCCTTGGAGTATCCAATGTGGAAAGTATTGCAAAGTAGGACATATAGTTTTATAATCCATTAATACATGAGATTCATTCCTTTTATTGATCATACTGGCATTTTGTGGACGAGTGACTCAAAGATTTAATTGTTAATAACGTAAAACAACTGTCAACAACAGTGAATTATTGCATACATTTAATGGCGAATTATGTTTTTATGTTTGTATTGCAGATTTACAACTTCACTAAGGACAAAGAAGATAAGGACCAATGTTAATATTGTGATATTAGCTTTTACAGTTTAGCAGGACTGCTTCAGAGGCAGCTAGCAGAGGGTCTTGGGTTTGTTTCCCAGAGGAAACACATGTTTGATAATGCGAATAGTTAACTTTAAATCAGTTCTGACCAACAGCGACTCCTAAAATAATATTCTTGTGTTGTCAACCTGACTACATCTGACTTCTTAATTGCCTATGATTCCTGGGATTTTTTTTATCCCTGGCCCTGCTATCACAGACGTAGTAGGAAAAGTTGCAGAATATGTTCAGGTGAAGTAAAACCCTAAATAATGCATTCAAATTTATGCCAAAGTTCGCCGACTGAGTGTATGTCGGTTCCCACTTTCCCACCTCGGTTATAGAGGATCCAACAGAACACAGTGTACAGCTGAAGACTCTGAATGTGAAGAGCAGAGAAGCCGAAACTCTCCTGCAGTGGAATCCATCTGTAGGAGCTTCCATCCATCATTCCCCATCAAATTCTGTCACGGCTAAAGCTGATGTGATTGATTACAATATTAGTAATTTGGAGACTCTGCAGCGCAAGACTAAAAATGAAAAAAAAAGAAATCCCACTTACTGATTTCGCAATATCAGAGCAGTGGAAGGAATTTAACCTTGGATGACTGTAATTTTCTCTTTATGTCGAGCCTGGTTAGCATTAAGTCAGTATTAAACTCCCTTCTGAGGCACATCCTGCCACTTTTATAAGTATAGACCGTGTCTTTCATAGGTGGTAGTTATCACTGCTATTATCAGAGCAGTATTTCCTTTAACTGTGCTGCCACTACCTCAGAGGTGCAGGAGGCAGGTGTGTTTGTGTCAGTGTTAGCCTCGTGTCTTTGCACAGCTGTAGACAGTGATAGTGTAATTTTGCTCTCAGTGAGACAGTCACTACCTGGTAGCCAAGCATGTAATTAAAGCTTTAAAAATGTCACCATTCCTCAGTGCCAAGCTTTATGTCCCTTATCACTGCATCCCCACCAGAGAGTGTGTGTGTGTGCGTGTGTGTGGCCGCCTGTGTAATGTTTGTGTTTCACTCGTGTGACTCATTGTTTCTTCACAACTTGGACTATCTTCTTGTTTGATCAAGGGGGTCAGACAACACTGTCTCTTTTATGTCCACGGGTCGTTAATACGAGGAAGGAGCACCTAGGCTGTGGGGGTGTTGATTTATCACAGGGCAGCTGGTGATTAATGGTGATTTATTTGTGATTGATAGTGATAAGTCGACTTCACAATTTTTTCATGTAATGTGTCCTCCTTCCTTATATATATATATATGTGTATGTATGTATATATATGTATATATGTATGTATATATGTGTATATATATATATATTATATGTATACTGTGTATATATGTACAGTATATATATATATATACGTATGTATATATATATTAATTTCTGGACTCTAAGCGGCATCCAATAATTTTTTAAAGGAGAAAACATTTTGTACATACATAAGCCGCACCTGACTATAAGCCGCATGTGCCGCATTCTTTTTGCATTTTCCATGATGAGGGTTAGTTTATGCTAATTTTATTTTTAATTTGCATTAAAAATGCAAAAAATGCATTAGCCACATCTCTGTAGAAGCCACAGGGTCGAAATTGTGTAACAAAAGTTGCGGCTTATAGTCCGAAAATTACGGTAAGCATTTGCGTAAACCAAGATAAATAGATAAATACATAGATAGATAGATAGATAGATGTCTTTGTCATTGGTCTGGATCTACAGGGTTCCCCACCTGGACAAGAATTCCAGTTAGGGTGTTGTCGCCTTCAAGTAGGCTGACTACCTGCAGCAAGGTTCATGAGGGGCTGCTATGGTGGGGCAGTGAGATTTGCGTGGGAATTTGACAGAAGCCTCCCACAGTTATACTGCACTGCACTGTTATTTTAGTATATTATTATGGTGTGTGTGTACAGGGACCTAAAAATGCCACCAGTTAAGAGAGTTGAAAGTTGCAAGCTGCGTCAGAGAGTTATTCTGACCGGGTCAGATAAAGTTCCACTGTTGTCTATTAAGTGTTGCTTAATGCGCCTTATAGTCCACTGAGCCTTATGGTCTGAAAAATAGGAAGGAAAGAAAAGCAAACTCCTTGTCATTGATCCACACCACTGCACAAAGCTAAATGTCACCTCTGTGTTATTCCATCAACAAAGTGAACAGTGGGCAGCTTTGAGCGCCCTGGGAGCAGTAACTGCATAGGGACGGTGCAATGCTCAGCGGTAACCTGGTAGAAGGAGGATTCGAACCCTCTGAACACAAGTCTGGTTAATTAAGTGCTATTCCACCACTACCCCAATACAGTACGTCATGAGAAGTGGGAAGAATGTTTCAGTGACCATCTCAACGTTTCAGGTTTCTTGATTTACATGTTTTGGTTGTGGTGAGATTCCTGTTTTTGGGGACTGCATGATATAGTCATTGAGCTTTAAGACACTTCCGTCCTTCAAGATAGTTGAGACAACTTGTGAACAGGGGCCATTCTGACAGTGGGAGCAGCCCTGATAGAAGCCTGAGGCTGAGAGTTTCATGTAGGAGCTGCACCCTCCGTTACCGATCAGTGATTGGGTCAGCCTCCAGATTTCTGCACAAGCCGACCGTGTTTTTATACAGAGACGTCTGTCCTATAATAAGACTAATTGACATTGAAAGGCTGTGCATGTGTTGTCTAGTCCCCAGGACCCCTTTACTCAGCAGGATGTGGATTTGAAGGAATTAAACATGAATACATTTCACAAAAGTCACGTGAAAAACAGATGCATCTGTGCCTTAGTTGTTAATCTTCTCTGTTTAATCACAGGTGTTACCAATGCAGATGTTGTCATAATGCAACGCAACAGTGTATTTTCTCCACTAACTGATTACAGTATGATCCCATTGAATCAAACGCACCCTGCAGTCAGACTCTGGGTTATGTACAAATGATCGGCTCATATGGAAATCTGCTGTTGTAACAACAAAGCACCAGAGGTCTGAATTGAATCAGCGGTGTCACCGTGATTGGTTTATTCTTCATCATGTCATTCCCAAAACACTTCCATGACTAATGTGGAGATTTAGCATAGAAGTCTTTAGACTACTAATGTGTTAGACAGCAAAGGTGTACGTATCATTTTTAAGATTTTCGTCACGTTTAAGAATGTGATATTATTCATGGATAAAAAAGTTAAAATATTTATTTCTTTGCTCACTTTGTTGACCTGCAGGGAACTGTTTTAAAGATGAAGTTTGGCAATGGCTGAGGTTACTTTGAAAAAAAGAAAAAAAGAAGTTTATCTTGGTCCAAGCATTAAGATGTTACTGTATTGTATGACATTGATTAAAAAATATGTTGTACATGGTCACAGCCAAAACATACTGGGACTCAAATACTAACATTTTCTGCACAGTTTTCATTCATGAAAAATATTAATATTCCTGAAACCTTTCAAAATATCTCAGCGTGTTTGATTTATTAGAGATGCTGTCCTGCAGGTTATTGCTCCATGTCTGATAGACTTTCTTATTTATTTTTTTTCCACATTTACTGTACATGCATAAAAGGGAAAATGCCAGAGTGCATATTTTAAGAGAAGCGATTTCTTGCTGAACATAGAAATGCTCTCTGTGTCTACTATTTTTGTGCCGACTGGAATCCAACCGTGGAAATCCGAGACGTGATTAATTCTCTGTAATTATATAGGGCCCTATAAAAGCTGCAAGTCGTGACACTGTCTTACCTTGACCTAAATTTAGACGTGAACAGTCTTGGAGCCCTGCTCTGTATTCTCAGTGCCAGTAATAGTTCAAAGTTGCAGGTCATTTTTGAACTTCCTCCAGCAGCCATAAAGCCTCGGGGACTTTGCCAGGTCATGCTGGTAATTGCTGTCTGATGGTGTCGAACTGCTTTTCATGCAGATGTTTCTCTCTCCTCCGGCCGTGTTGTCACTTCCTTGCTGTCGCACACAGTACTTTATCGAAGCCTCGCCTTCTTCTGCAATTCTGTTGTGAAGGCTGCCTGTACGGCATGACGACAGGCCGAGGGGAAATACATCAGCACGGCTGCAAGAGAAGGAACCAAGAGAGCAAAAATAACAGCTAGAGTCGGGGCATTTCTTCAGAGTTTGGTTGGGACGTGGGTGAAATTGCTGGGTGTGTTGTTGAGGGAGACACTAGAGAGTATCTGCGGGGTGTGTTCGTCCTTCTGCCGCTGTAGTGCAGTTTCTGCAATAAGATGTGCGAAGAACTATATATTTAAGATGGACATGGTATCTTCACAGTTGGAGATTCAATGTGGTTTACAGCTGGTGCAGAAAATAGAAGGAAGGAGAAAAAAAAAAACATAAAGGAAAATATACAGCCATTACTCAGGAGCAGGGAAGGGTGATATTATCTTAAATTGACCCTGAGGCCTCCTAATGTAAAAAGTTTGAAGAGAAGTTACGAAGAACTGAGTTGAAATGAGTTCAGGATGTGCAGTGTTTTGGCAAACAACCAGACTCAGCGTGTCCTTCCAATCTGTGCTTCCTCATACACTTGTTGCAGAACACTCTTCTATTAGTGATGGGCGGATCGATCCAAAGATTAATAATAGCCACATCTATACCAACATCATAGAGGATAGATACGAGCCTGGTGGGATTCTTCCTATTACTTTAAGTTCTGCTCTTATTTGCAACAATGCAGTTTTGGCATCAGGACGCTGGACTTGGTTCTCATCCTTTCCTGGCGTTTAACTATATAATAATAAAAACAAAACATCACAAAACGATAATAATTAAAGATTTAGCCATTAGCTGGTATATTTACGTTATTTATAAAACAATTGCATTGGTATCGGCACACTAACCCTTACTACTTGGTATCAGGTTAATACCCAAATATACAGCATCTCACATCACTAACTTCTGTATCAGAAATCTTAAAATCATGCTAGCTGTTCCAAATTATGTGATTATCGGACCACTCTCTGCCTCCTGTCCTCTGCCTGTTGGTGGTGTAGTTCAGCTCAGAGTTAAAGATGCTTAGATTCTCTTTAGGAGAGACAAGAATGGACAGGACCAGGATTGAGGTGATTAGAGGGACAACACAGACAGGAGTTTGGAGAAAAAGCTAGAGAAGCCAGATTGAGATGGTTTGGACATGTCCAGAGGAGGGGGAGGGACAGTGGACAAAGAGGAGATTGATGGATGCAGTGAGGGAGGACACAGAGGTAGTTGGAGTCAGAGTAGAAAAAGGGTGGAAAACATTGGAAGATGGAAAACATTGTTTCCTTGTGGAACCCCCTAAATACCAGCTGAAAGAAGAAGAACACTCTCAGAGGACACAAGTCTATGTGTTTAGTTCTTGTCATAGAACTTCTACAATTTAAATCAAACTAAATCCGTTGAAGCATGAATGTCATTACTGTTTTTTGTTCCCGAAAAGTCTTAGCTTTGTCATTTTACTGATTTCTCTGACCCTTCTTTTTAGGAAGAAAAAGTAGCTAAACATAAACTCTATGAAAAAGCATTTTCTCATTAGAGAGTGTGAAACTTGTGCAGTGTGTCAGTAAATCTGAAAATGAGTTTTTTCCATGGACCATAAGCTTTTATTTAAAAAAAAAAAAAAAAAATCCTTTTTTCTATTATAACCAAAGCTGCAGTGACCACATGTCCTGTGGGCCTAACATTTGGAGAATGATCCGCTGCAGTTGTTGTCAGCTGCTGTTAAAAATGGAAAATATGACCACTGACTGTGACTGCGTCCATTGGACAGAAAAATCCTCACTCCCTGTCATTTGTCTATTTAATTCCTTCTTAATGGAGCCACACTACGTGACTGATTTGTCTCACTCAGATTGAGGGCAGTTTTAACCATCGAGTTAAACATCCTACAGATATGAAGGATGAGAATAGAATTCGTAGCTCCTACTATTTGTTGTCTCAGCTACAGGCTTGTCATTCCATCACCTCTGAACTTTTTACTTGTGATTATATCCAAACTGGAAGACGACCTATGTCTTTTGTGTAGCATCAGCTCTAACGTGGCCCTAGGTCAGTGGTCTGTTGGTCAATTGGTACCAGGCCACACAGAATTTCTGTTTTCGTTTATGATCTGATTCTGAACGATGTTCGATTCTAGTCTCCACGAAATCCACCGACGTTGAAGAAGACCCTACACCTTCCTCCTGCCTGCGTTGCATAGTACGGGGCGGATCCTCACTAACAAGGCAAAGGTGCTGAGCCAATTAGACCAAGTATTTTGCCTTGAGAGACAAGCATAATGCCCTGAGGATGCTGCTTATAAAAAGTTGCATATTTAGTGGCTTAACATTTGTTATGATATAAAACCAGCCACTAGGGAGCACAAGCCAGTGTTTTTTTTTAGTGCCAGTCCCAAGCCTGGATAAATGGTGACGGTTGCGTCAAGTACGGCATCTGGCGTAAAAATTTGGCCAAATCAAATATGCAAGGCAATAAAAAAAAAAAAAAAAATCCATGCCGGATCAGTCGGCAGAGGGAAATTGTTGACTCGCTATGGCAACCTCTGAATAAGGGACAAGCCGAAAGAAGAAGATGAAGAAGGAGAATGTTTATTATGATACACACCATTTTTTTTTTGCATTTTGCTTTTTTATTTTTTCCAAATCA
>JAFBJS010058868.1:191796-206327 GCA_016785265.1 Paraplagusia blochii
GGAGGCAATAAAAAAAAAAAAAATTCCATACCGGATCAGTCGGCAGAGGGAAATTGTTGACTCGCTATGGCAACTATTGAAAAAGGGACAAGCCGAAAGGAGAAGATGAAGAAGGATAATGTTTATTATGATACACAACATTTTTTTTTTTTTGGATTTTGCCTTTTTTTTTTTCCAAATCAAATCAACTTTTATTTATACACCCCACATTTACAAATCAAATTTGTCACATAGGGCTTTACAGGGTTGGTAACATCCTCTGTCATTAGACCCTTAGCCAGGGTAAGGAAAAACTACCAAGTGAAAAAAACCTTAGGGAGAACCACAGGAGAGGGATCCACTCCCTGGACGGACAGACAGTGCAATGGATGTTACCAGAGCATAAAAATAAAATAAATGGCAATTAACAAATTGTTTTTATTCTGTAAAAAACATTTTATTTACTATAACAGCTCTGGTGAAAAAAAAAGGTTGGCAACTGCTGGTATAAAGAACCCAGTCAACATGTCCACACAGACAGACTGATTTTGGTAGAAAAAGACTAGACAAGAGTTTAGATGATTTGATTCTGGGCTGGGGAGAGAACTAAGGGAGTGTGTGGAGAAGACAGGCAGCACATGTGCACATTTGATTGGGCTTCTAAAGCCGCTCCTGTGCAGCACAGATAAGGTTGGGGAACAAACAAGCCAAACTTTTTTTCTCAAGTCTGCCTTTTAGGCAAAGTCTATTGAATAGACATAAACATTTTCTTCACACAGACCTAATCTGCCCTCTGATCTTTGGGGAGGGGGGGAGCGGCGGGGATCATGGGCCGTGCTGCGCAGCAAGGAGCTCTTGATGGAGATATCATCACTCTGTCATTCTCCTTTTCATCCTCGGCTGAGTCCACGGGACATGCGGCGAACCGAGGCCGACTGCGTGCGTAAACAGTAAGGGAAAGGGTCAGGGAGAGGTGGGCTCTGAGAGGGATAGGACCTCTGGGGACAGAAACGATACCAGTTTTATAAAACCTGACAGATGTCAGGTCAGAAAAACTCATTAAGACCAAAAAGAAAGAAAAAAGGTCAGTCAGCTGGTTCAGGGTCTGTCAATCATGCCGTGCTTTCTGCAGCAGTCATTTATTCCTTTAGATGCCTCATCAGTTTCTCTGTCACCCATTTCGTTATTTTGTCGGATGACTCGTCATCCAGCGTGCAGGACTCAAACACGGCTGGTTCCTCTGTTTTGTTTTTTACCACCAGCCAGGTTTTTATTTTATTTATTTATTAATTTTTTTTTCAAATCAATACTTTTGGTAAAAGCAAACACAATCATCTCTTATTTTCAGGACATAGCGAAAGGCAGAGTCCGGGAAAATACCTCCATGGTTCCTGTTTGTTTGCGTTCCGGACACAAAACAAATCACCAGAATCACAGATACCAGTTGGCAGACAGAGAAGCCAAACAACAAACAAAGACTGGCAAGAACCAGTGTGATAGACAGGAAGATAAACAGGCGGAAAAATCTCTCACTTCCTCTCAGGCAAGGAGAGTGAGAAGGCGAGTGAGAGAACAGCATCTATCAGCACGGTGGTGTCACCCCAATCTCACACTCCCCTGTGTTTGGACAGATGGATCATCGTCGACACCGGTGTTTGACAGACGTGTTTATGGGCGGGCGAGTGCGCACGTGTGACAGAGAAAGAGCCAGTGTGTATTTAGAGGTCTATTCATTATGTATAGTGTAATTTAACCGTCATGAAGTTCGCCCTCGCTCAAAATCAATAGCAGTGTTAATATGATCCTCTCACCACTCGTTACTGCAGGAAGTCTCCCATTGATTAGTCAGCTGACACCTGGACTCACAGAGTCCTCTCCGGGTCTGCGTGTGCATTTGTAAAAAAAAAAAAAAAAAAAAATTAAACTATTTTAACACAAATTTTTATCACATGTGCAATGCAAGATGAGCAGCTGGATGTGTCATTTACCTTCAGTCACACATACAGTCATGGAAAAAATGATTAGACCACTCTGCTGTTTTCTTCAATTCCTTGTTCATCTTAATGCCTTGTCCCACTAAAGGTTTATCACCTGGAGGAAACAATGAACACAAAACCATGCAATGACTAAAAGCACTGTATTTGTCAGTACAATGTTATTGCTAGTGATGTGGGAACGGAAGTGATTTTTGTCACTGTCAATAAAAGAAATCAGCTCTGAAATTAAACTGAATTATGAGCCTTTTTTGATGTTATTATATTTGTCCAGATTAATGTAGATTAAGTGGAAGCAGACTTTTAAATGGACAAGAAAATAAAGAAAGAGTGGTCTAATCATTTTTTCCATGACTGTATAACACATGTTATAAATGCCTGTACAAAACTATATTAGATCACATTACAACACTTTTGGCAGGAGCTTTCATCCAAAGTGACTTAGTAAATAAAAATTAAAAAAAAAAACTAAAAAATAAAAACAGGAAAAAAAAGCAAATTACAGTAGGCCTAAATATTTTGACTTAAGGGCCAGATTGGATCTTAAATTGTGACACACCTGGTCAATTAAGCATTTGCGTAAACCAAGATAAATTACATGTAAAGTCACGAATACAGCCTGATGGGGTAGTTTGTGACATAATGGTTAAGGAACTGGACTGGTGTCCAGAGGGTTCCAAGTTCGATTCCACCAACTGCCAGGTTACAACTGATTTCCACTGAGCATGGCTCCGTCCCCACTCACAGCTCCCCGGGCGCTCAAAGCTGTCCACTGTTGACTTAGGTGATGGGTTAAATACAGAGGTGACATTTTGTTGTGTGCAGTGGTGTGAATCACAATGTCACAATGACAAGGAGTTTGCTTTCTTTCCTTGCCAATGCTTTATTTCTTTTAGCTTTTTCTACACTTTCCACTGGGAAAATTCTGGCATTGCTTGGAACAGGCAGAAAGATAAGGATCATATGAATTAATAGTATAATTTGGACAAGATTGTTGGACCAGATTAAAACCGCCAATGGGCCGCATCTGGCCCCCGGGGCCTTAGATTGCCCAGGTGGGTCATATAATAAGAAGAGATAAATACACCAAAAATTACACACTAAAATAAATAGCTGGAATTAGTAAGAGAACGAGCTACATTTAAGGACACAGCACTACTCGCTTGGAAAAAAAAAAAAAATATATATATATATATATATATATATTAATGTACTGGATTCTTTCTCTGCACGTGCACTTGGAATGACAACATCGTTTATCCCATGTTTTGGTTTCTGTGCAGCTTGGGTTTCCACTGCACTGTGCCCCGAATGCACCGCGCCGTTATCCATCACCTGGTCCCAGGGTGATTTCAGAGCTGTGCTGTAAATGCATGGTAGAGTCTGAGTGCTGTGTGTGTGTCCATGTTTGTAGAAGTGAAGGGGAGACAGAGGAAAGAGCAGGGAGTGTGTGCACCAGCAGCAGGAGAATGAGGAGGACGGAGAGGAGAATGAGAAGGCATGTACTGATGCCCTGGAGATGATTTAGAGTTGAGACCACCAAATAGCACACAGAGCTCCTCCAGTTTTGTCCCAGAGGACCTGTCAATGGCTTGTTGTGAGACGAAGCGAAGCTCAGAATCCACCAGAGATCACTTCAAGGGAATGAAACAACAGTTCAAATGGCTTGGTTTTTAAATCATGGTCACTGCTGGATGCTGCTGACACCAGGGAGGATGATGCAAATAATGGACGGGAATGAAACGGATCAATCGCAGGCCATTTGAAATGGCATGTGTGTGTTTTTGTTTTATTTATTATTAATCAAATATATTTCATATTTTCCATAATATTTGGAGGTCTCCAGTGTTGTTCTCTGGGAATAAAAGGTTTTCATTAGGCTCTATTTTTATTTTATCGATTCTGTCTTTGGAAACATTTGATGATCCATTCACTCCAGATGTTGTAATGAAAATAAAGTTAAATTAGTGAGCTGGCAACTATCTGTTTTTTCTCAACGATGGACGTGGTTTTCTAAAATTAAAGTAAGAATTATTTAAAAAAATACACATTTTTTTATTTATTAATATCATAATTTACATCACAAATTATCCAAGTCAACAGAATAACACCTTTAGTAACTAGTATTATTACACCACCTTGCTGTTTTCTTCAATTTCTTCTTATTTTTGATGCCTGCTTCCACTAAAGTTACATTTGTTTGGACATATGCGGTGATAACAACAAACATAGCTCCTCAGGGTTGAATTTCAGAGCTGATATTTAGCCCAAGCACCAATATTTTCCCTAGTTTTCTTGTAATCAATGCAAATCACTCAAATTCTTAAGTCGTAGCAGTGGCATTGTGCACACACAAAAAAACAAAAACAAAACACAAAAAGCGATTCTATTCTTTCATTGTTCTCATATCAATAACTTGTTCATTTTAATGCCTCTTATAGCATTAATTATAGCACCTGATATATGCCAGGTGACCACTGATGTCCACTGAACATGGCACTGTCTCCACCCACTTCTCCCTGGTAGTTTGACTTTGTTGTCAAGCCCAAACATTGAAGACAGTCTTCATACTTTATTCTCAGCCACCAGCAGTGACATTGCTGTGAAAGACCAGATCACAAAGTCCATTAGATTGATGTCCAGACTTGACAGAGACCACATGTTCTTGTCCCAGGAGCCAGGAAGGTTCTGCTCGTACCAGGCCTGTGGGTCATTGGGTGTCTGATTGGATGCAGCTTGTGTGAAGATATACACGTTCCAAATGCATTGGTGCACCATGGCAACACGTTTCTTCAAGCATTAGAAGATAGACCTGGCTTTTCACTTTCACACCTTCCTGATTGAAGAGCAAAGGAGACACTGAGACACCAGTACAGCCCATACCATGACTCCTGAACTGAGGCCACAGAAATGGATTCTACAGCCTCCTGGTAAGGCTCTATGACACTGACACTATGTGTGTGACGCATGCACACAGTGCAAGGGCCCATTCTGGGAATTGACCACCACCTGAAGAGACCACCTGAAGATCTCATCAGACCAAAGCAGGACTTTGTCTGCAGCACTCTCCAAGCTTCTTCTACCCCCTGTCAATCTGTTTTTCTTGGAAAGAAGATGAAATCAGTTGTCTGTGTTGCATTTTTCAGTCTGAGATCCTGTTTGATAGTTTTCCTGATAGTTCTTAGATTTTTTGGATTCATTTGGATTCTCTTTTTTTTACCATAAACACTATTTGGCCCATTTGACATTATAGACTAGGGGTGTCAAACATACTGCCCGCGGGCCGGAAGCGTCCCACAAGGAGGTTTGATCAGGTCCGCAGGATAATTTGAAAGTGAAAAAAATGCATAAAAGACATGGATTTAATTTGATTTCTTTAATCAAATGCAATTTCAAAAATTAACCACTAGGGTAACTGTGTTTCTATCCACTATTTTGGTAGTGTAGAAGAGTAGAAGACAAGCCACATCCCTGTGACAGACCAAACATCAGACGTCATCAATGCACCATCTGATGCTTGTCAAAACGTTGTTTCTCCCCTGTTCTCTACAACCCCATTAGCCAAAATGTCGTTGTCAAGACAGCGATAAAAAGTGTGGAACTTTCATTTATGTATAGAGACACACGGAAAACTTTTGTGCTTGGTGTGTTTGCAACAAGTTTCAGTATTTAAGAAAATATTATATTCGGCGCCACTACGAAACTCATCACAGAGAAAAACATGACAGCAAAGATAACTGAGAAGAGATAATATCAAGGCATCACTGTCGTAA
Source organism: Paraplagusia blochii (assembly GCA_016785265.1). Classification (NCBI taxonomy): domain Eukaryota; kingdom Metazoa; phylum Chordata; class Actinopteri; order Pleuronectiformes; family Cynoglossidae; genus Paraplagusia; species Paraplagusia blochii. Next base: position 197,543 of record JAFBJS010058868.1, read on the forward strand.
AGGAAAGACATGATATTTTGGTTAGTTATAGCTGAGTATGATATAATTTACCTCCCTACCCAGGCCGTATATGACACCCCTGTTGTAGAACCGTCTTGACAAACATTACTTTTTTTTTCTGACTTGCTATGTTGTCTGTCCAGCCTCCTTCAGGACCCCAATTGGGTTCTACACATCTTTTGATGCCATACTCATCTGTTGTTTGGTGTATAAAAATGACCTCAGGTACGACAAAAGTGATGCCTTTTAAGAGAAACTATGCGAAAAAATTTGGCTTTTAGGGAAAAAATGAAGAAAATACGTCAGTGATGTACAATATGTACTGTAATTTCTGGACTATAAGCCACAACTGACTATAAGCCGCATGTGCCGCATTCTTTATGCATTTTCCTTGATGAGGGTCAGTTTATGCTAGTTTTATTCATGTACCAAGCGCGTCACTGTACGTTAAACTTCTTCTTCTATGGTTTTTATTGGCGGTTGTGACTTGCTTCTTCCTCGACACCACCTGTCTCACTCTCACCTTTTCTCCTCCAGCGGTTAGAAAAATTGCATACATTAGCCTCATCACTGCTTAAGCCACAGGGTTGAAATTGTGTGACAAAAGTTGTAGCTTATAGTCCGGAAATTACGGTATGTGGGCGTGGGTGCTGGAGCGAGTTTGAAAAATGTAGTAAATAAAACTTTCCCTTTTGAAAAACACCCCAGGAAACTTTTGACAGCAGAGGTAATGTGTGTTGACTGGTGTGACACCAATGACGTGTCAAAAAAGGTCAATTGCAGAAGTGTAACAATGGCCTTAAGGTCAGCTGTTGCTCCTGTCACTGGGCGACGCCTCTGCATGAACTCCAATTCCAACAATTTGATATTCGTGACCTTCTACACACTCTGTTCGCTCTTACACACTGGAAAACACAGATCTTTATTATTCTTTTTCTTTTTTTTTTTTTACCTCTCAGCCAGGTTTACTTCTTAGACCAAGCGAGAAAAGATATATATAGTGAAGTGGTTGAAATTTTTAAAGTGACCGGAGCACAAATATAATGGAGTATGAAAGCTGGAGCTTAGTGTGAATCACTAGGATGAAAGCAAATGTGAGCAGAAAGAGTCGACCGGCGTTGACTGTCACTTTACGTTCCCTGCTCTGGTGACAGGTGTTTTACATTACTCTGTGGGTGGAGGCGAGCCTCACATCCCCACTGACTGAGCATTTAAACCTTGGACTGAGTGAAAAGCATAAAAGCCCAAGGTCAGGAGGCTTATTCAAGCACACTTAAGGCAGAATAAACTTTCCATTCTTGGTGCGTTACGTGACGACCCCCCTCCGGTTCCCCTCCACTCCTCTCCCTCGACCCCGAGCCACCGGGGGACTTTCAAGTAGAATTCATTCTTCAAAGAAAAGTACAGATGAGGTTTGACTAAGGGAGGAATCAAATATTCTCCACATCATCCTTCTGAGTCCAACTTCGTGCATATATTTTCCCTTTACTTACCAAAAAAAAACAAAAAAAACAATGTTCTATTAGTTTCTGTTTGTTTTCCATTCACACTAAATCCGATCTGTCAGAGAGGGAGAGGATTGTTGTGTTTGTACTCTTACATTGCACTGCTGAGTGGATAGCAAATGAAAATGTGCGATATAAGAAATGTGAAAATGCGCCAACCGGGCTTTGTTTTTAGAATTTGCTTAATTTGACATGAAAACATTTTTAAACAAAACTCTAATTGTCATTTTGCAGCGTAAACATTTCAGATGCTTCACCAGGCACACTGCCTCCTAATGGAAAGGAGTGGGGGGGGCCGGTGGGGGTTCACAAAGTAGCAGTAGCCCGGCATGAATCACGTGGCTAATAGAACGAAATAGATGATTAAAAAAATATAACGTTCTTCCGCACAGCCCATCAATTCGATGCCACCGAAAAAAGAAATTATGCAGCACTCTGTTGCACGAACCGCTTTGTTTATCTTGCACTAAATGACTTCTCCGGGAAGACTGAATGTGCTGTAAGTGTAACGGTCTAATAACCAGCAAATTGAGAATACTGGTGCGAATACAAATCCATCAGATTTACAACAGCTCCAGGATTTAATTGACACATGAGGGCTGCGGTGCAGGCGATCCATCAGTCACCCAACAAGTAACAAAGACGCACAGTCTGTAAGGAGCAATTGCTCCCTTCCAACATTAAATGCAATGAAATCATCGTGCAGTATGAGCAGTGACGCTCCCAGGGGTTAACTCCTAGTTATCAGAGGACATTTTCTTGCAGAAATCTTGATTAGGTGTCTGAGGACAGGTCTGATTTGTACATTGTGTCAAAGGTTACAGGACTGAGGTCTCATGGTTCCTCCCACCGGCGCTGGCTGTGTGATTTCAAAGAAAAATCAACGGTATTCAACAAACTCATTGCCCTGTGCTATTGTTGGAAAATCCAATTCAGATAACAAATTATTTTCCTTCCTTGAAAAATGATCTTGCAGTGATCCCGCTGCTGTCAAGTCGATCTTGCCTCAGGCTCATGTTTTTTTTTTTCCTATTTGATTTCAGGTGTGTTTTTCCAATGGTCTTGGCCCCTGAGGCCTGAGGAGAAGTGAGCCAAGCTCAGGCCCCGATGGGACACCCATTTACCCAGCATGCACTGCTCTTGCTGCAGTGCATGCTGGTCCTACGGCCAGAAGGCGTGGCCAGTAGGAGAGGTCCGGTGCTGCTGCCCGAATCACCGTGTCATAAAACAGAGCATCCACTCGTCCCTCACCCAGGTAAGTCAAGACAAAAGACACAAACGAGCGCAGACAGGATCGATCACCGTTAACATTTAATTCTCCGCCTCCGTCGATGTGTCATTAAAGAATCATTGATACGCTTCCTTCGATGTCTTGCATCGTCCATATGTTGCTCTTTCTCCATCAAACTTTTATTGTCCCACAGTAACATTTCTTAAATTAAACACACACACAGACACACACACATATGTATGTATGAACAGTTCCCATCTGGAGGTTTCACAGTTGCTTTTTTAAATAACCTTTTCCCATCCGCAAGTAGAATTCCTCCGTCGAGTTTTATATCTTTTGTATTATTATTAATTATTATTATTATTACATTTCTACAGTAGTCCTGTCTCCATCTTTTTTCCTTTTTGTCCTTTTTCTACTTGTGCCCAAACCACTTTGCTGTACACTTTAGCCTTATAAAACCATATTATAATCTGATTTTCGTTGTCTTACGTGCAACATTTGGTAACCTTTGAAATAGCTTGGAGATGGAGAAGAACTGCTGGAATTACTGAGTGCCATGATGGCAAAATGATGTAGTGAGACGTCTTTCTCCTACAAAAAAAAAAAAAAAAAAAAGAGGCAGCTTCTGTCAGGCACTCTTGGCTCTTGGATTTGCCTGGAGCTGAGCAAGAACACACCTTTCTCTGCAGCTTTCATATTCTCATTACCATTCCTGTCACTCCTGGTCACTATGACCCAAAATCTCCACATCTTCAGCTCTGCCACTTCCAGCCCAGCCTTCTGTCTTTAAGCCAATTCCACTGTCTCTAAACCCTACATCACAGCACCTCTCACTCTCATCTCATAACCCTTTCATTTCACTCTTCATGCCGTGTCTTGAGTCATGGCTGCCACTCGTCTCCACCCACTTCCTCCCATACATGCTCTCACTTTGATGCTTCAGTTTATTGACCCTACGTGTTGGAACCTGTCCGCCCAAATGACTCAACTTATTGAATGTTGAGCTTTTGGACTTTCATCATTTAAGACGCTTAGTTCCTTTCAATTCAATGTCACACTTGCATTTCTTTCTGTAATCCTCAAAGAGTCGTCTGAACAATCTACTGATAAAATCCCGGCACCTCCACTGGTCAAATCCCTACTTTTCTTCTCCCTTTTTGATTAAAATGTATTAAGCACTAGTTCTTAGAAAACATTTGAAAACACGTTATCTGATTTATAAAAAAAACAACTTCCCTTAAGATGAATTAGTGACGAAAGTGACGAAATCATGAAACCAGAAACCCTCAGTGCTTCAACCGTCTCTAACACGCACTTCAGATTTACTGTCAGTAAAAGGTTATTTTCCGTGAGATCACATTAATGTAGCATCAAAATTAAACTATTAATGAGCAGCTAATTCAACTGCTGGTTATTTACTATCATAACAAGGAGGCTGATACATTTTTGACCTTCTGTGTGACTATCAGTAGATTTAATTTATCTGCTAGGCCTTTGACCAATGATCTTGCCAGTTCTTGTACCGTAATTTCCGGACTATAAGCCGCAACTTTTGTCACACAATTTCAACCCTGCGGCTTATGCAGAGATGAGGCTAATGTATGCATTTTTTTCTAACTGCTCGAGCAGAAAAGGTAAGAGTGAGACAGGTGGTGTTGAGGAAGACACAAGTCACAACCGCCAATAAACACCATAGAAGAAGAAGATGTTTAACGTACGGTAACGCGCTTTGTACAATGAATAAAATTAGCATAAACTGACCCTCATCATGGGAAATGTGAAAAGAATGCGGCTTGTTTTTTCCTTTAAAAAATGTATTGGATGTGGCTTATAGTCCAGAAATTATGGTACATACATCCCTAATATATATATATATATAGTGTATATTAGGGGTGTGATGATTCACTCACATAACGATCCGATTCATAAAAAATATTAAATATCGATCCAGTACGATCAGATTCAGTTCAGTTCGACCTAAACCGATAAATTTGCACACCCCTAATGTGTGTGTGTATATATATATATATATATATATATACAGTCGTGGAAAAAAATAATTAGACCACTCTTTGGAAAATCACTTCCGTCCCTACATCACTAGCAATAACATTGTACTGACAAATACAGTGCAAGTGATAAACCTTTAGTGGAAGAAGACATTTAGATGAACAAGGAACTGAAGAAAACAGACACACACACAGTGCTGTGGTGTGAATCACAATAACAAGGAGTTTCTTTTCCCTCCCCATTTTTGGATTTCAGTTTGAGACAATTTTTTTTTTTTTACTAGTTTAAATGTTAAGTATTTATCTCCTTTCTCTCCCTTTCAAGAACCAGTCAACTTGATTCTTTTTTAATACATGGCTCTGCAGTTTTTTCGACACCGTATATCCTGTATCAGATTTCCTCACATTGATTTTGAGGGAATTTGATAAAATAAGTTCAGCACAAAGTGTCAGTGACAATCACTAATATTATGTTTTTATCCACAGCTAAGCAGTAAACTGTCATTGAGCTGTTTGCAGTCCAACAGAGCAGACTCCCAGTCAGTCAGTAAATCACAGTGCATTCCATCCAAAATAAAGTTCACTGCGTGACCAAGGTCTGTGCGCGTGTACACTGATGCACCTACAGGCAGAAACAGATCTTCAATAGACATTTTTTTTTTCCCCACCAGTCTTTTTCGCTTCGCTCTTCGCTGAGATGGCAGTCTTCCCTTTGCGCCAATCGAGTGTAATGATTATGACTAACTGCCCAGCTAACGCAATACGTTCCCACCTTGTGCTTTCTGCGGGAGGAGGAGTACACACCGGCCAGTGGGTCAGCTTTGGTCAATGCGTTTGTGTTCTCTAATGTACCAGAATGGCCCATTAAGTTCCAGTGGCTTAATGCTTTAGTTGAAATATAGGAGCATTCATAAAGAGGGCCGACGTTTCAGTAAGCAATCCGACATGGTTCACTAACACAGAGGCTGCAGCATAAAGTGAGGGAAGAGGAAGAGGAGGAAAGCCAGTAGCTCCAGTGTGTGGTCCCTGGTATTCTCCACGGTTTGAGGGATGAGACAGAGGTCGTTTGGAGACTCACTGGCTGCATTCGAGTCGTTTTCACTCAAAGTTGAAGTAGGTAGTAGTAGTTGTATGCCGTTGCTGTTGATCGCAGCCATGCACACTCTTGCAGCCTCAAGGCTGGAGGCTGTCTTTTATCCTGAGCTAATAATTTAGATTCTGGTGCGGCTGTAGTTAATTTCCTCGAGCACGGGTTTTTATAGTCTAACACTGTGGTCACCCCTCAGAGGAACTGAGCTGAAGGAAAATAAGCTTCAAGCTGCTGCGGATGGCTGCAGACACACTGGTACCTGCGGACCACTTGTACATCAGAGAAATACTCGACGTGGCGATTCTAAATTCTTCTCTAGATTATGTGGCCAATGCCAGATGATGATTGTGATTAAGCCAGGGTCTCTCCAGTTCACCGTTTTAATCTTTCATCTGTGGAAATGTGAGGTTCCATCGTTCCACTTACAATCAAATCATTCTATCCTTTTGCTATTACCCTCGTGCTAGTTTTGTCACGATTTCTTGTAGCGCGTGCTGTGAAGAAGCCGACAACACGAGTCGATCACCTCGTGAGCGGCATAGTCTCCTCAGAGATTTCCCACGGGAGTAAAAAAATAAATAGCGCAGGAGTATTTGACACAAGTTTCTCTTCCAGACTTTGACAGGAAGTTGACCTATTCTTGACATCCTCACATCACACTGCTGTGCTACTTTTGAGTCTTGAGTCATGTTGGTTGGCACCTGAATCAAATTTCACAGTTCAGCTCACAGTAAATTACACTCTGCGGTGCCTGCAGTGTTGGACTTTACGTTTGTTCACTTGTGGGAGTCTTGGGTTGCATGGTGAACCCAAGGCAGTCGGCCCAGTGCCACACATATACACAAACTATAACTATGAAAAAATATTGTTTTTTTTTTATTTGCGAAATATTTCCTTTTCATTCAATCATCTGTATAAAGAACAGTTTAGAATCCACATGTCCACTGTAGGAGAAATCCTCTGTATCAATAATTATAATAATTAGAACTCCCTAAGGAGTGTCCTTCAGGAAATTATGCCTCTGCATTTAACCCATCACCGTAGTGAGCAGGGGACTGCTGGCTGAGCCAGTGTGGGGGGGGCCATGCTCAGGGCACATCAGCGGTAACTTGGCGGTATGGGGATTCGAACCAGGGGCCTTACGAACCCAAGTTTGCTACCTTAACCTGGCAGCCATGTTGCAACCCTTGGCTGTCATGTTGCAACCCTGAAAAAGGACAGAGGGTTTGACAGAGGTGTTAAAGAAGCTATTTTTGTCAACCTGGAAAAACCATCCCTCAACAGAGGTGGTGGTTTGAGACATAACCTCTCACCCACCTACAAAGCCCTTTTGGGAACAACACCCAAAAGATTCCACTCTCATCAACCAGTTTTCACGAGCCGTGTGACCAAAACCACTCCAACAATGATGGTAACGACCCATCAAAACCCACCCAACAACTGGTATCACACTTCACAGGTGTCCCCAGGTCCACCCAACAGGAGGGACCTGAAACACCCCTTCCTCATCACTCACAGGACATAACTTCTGTTACTCCCCACTAACAGTTAGAACTGAAGAAGCCTCTTGGACGAGAGGAGAAAAATTTTCCAAAAAACTGAATGTCCAGTTGCCTAACTAAACTCTTGAACCCATTACCCTGAAAAATCTTGTTCTGCATGAAATGCCTCACTATAAAGAAGGGACAGGATTCTTTGCGATGAACTTAATGGAAAAATGTTTCTTTTTCTTGAATTTAAGATCGTTAAGCACTGTGGATTAGAACCTGAAACAGGTCCTTCTCACTACCATTGCATGCAGCTAACCAAATGCTGGTCAGGCAGAAGAGGAGTTAAATGAGGCAGAGGCCAAAGTGTGGCCTTGAGAAGCCACGGTCAAGGGTTGAACGTGAACTCTAAGAGTCACAGAGTTTCTCTCTTTCTCTGTGATTGTGGCCTGACTGTGGAAGGGTGTGCCCCACATAAGGTCTGATCCCACAAGGGACGGTGGTTTTGAGTCCTGGCACAACACTTGGCTGACAGAACTGCTACTGTGGTGCGAGGACACTATAGTTTTAAAGGCTGTTTTCTGCTTCTTTTTTTTTCAGTGGTTTTCAGAAATGCAGGGTTAATTTGGGTCTGTTCAGCAGCAAAGCCTGCAATGTATACAATGCTTTGCCTTTAAAAAAAAAAAAAAAAACACGTCTGAATATAGCCGCAGCAAACGTCCAATGCAAATGTGTCATTTGCGAAATTATTATCATTACAGCAGCAGGGGTCACAGGGTGTAGTTCCATGAGTGTTAATTTGACATTTTGCTGTTCTCTGAGTTTACAACCTTTGGCACGGCGGTGAGTTCAGGTACAACAGGTCACTGTACATGTTGCGTTAAAGAGGCTTTTAAAGCTTATAAACTGCACAGTGCACAATCCTTTTACAGCCGCAGGCAGTGAAGTCAGCCTTTATCATCGCTGAATGGTGCACACGTTTTAACAAATCATTGGAACCTGGAAAACAAACAGTCTCTGAGCATTCATAAACGCAACAGGAAGTTGCTCCTGTCTATGATCTTCTAAATGGCGATATTGGCCAGTTTTTAATCAGAATCTAGAGCAGGGGTGGGCAAACTAAGGCCCGGGGGCCACATGTGGCCCGTTGAGCCTTTTTATGCGGCCCGCCATCCCTGTCCAGATTAAATAATTTATTTATATTATAATTAAACTTCCGACTTTTCCCTGCAATGCCTGCGTTTCCCCAGTAGATGACATAATAAAGGCTATTAGAAATGTAGTATTTTGGGTTTGATACATGACTTTTACTTGCCATTTATCTGAGCTTACATGAACGCTCCATCTCTCTGCTCTTGACTCGGCCCCGTGTCCAATTTTAGGAGAAATTGCTGTCTCTTATACACATCTAGATGTGTATAAGAGACAGGTCTTGTTCAATCTCACGTTCTGGACGTTTA
>JAFBJS010058868.1:215245-231028 GCA_016785265.1 Paraplagusia blochii
TCCATCTCCCCCTGTCCTCTGTATCTTCTACTCTGACTCCAACTACCTCCATGTCCTCCCTCACTGTATCCATTAATCTGCTCTTTGTCTCCTACCTGGTAGCTCCATGTCAAGGATCATTCTTCTACCAACACTGTCCCTCCTCTGAACATGTCCAAACCATCTCAATCTGGCTGCTCTAGCTTTTTCTCCAAACTTTCCTGCCTGTCTTGAATATCATATCAACATGAATACTTCTGGAGTCTTGTCAGCTTCTTCTTTTCCTTTCAGCTTGACCCCTGCAGTTTTCCAATTCCCCCTGTCCTCCGTATCTTCTACTCTGACTACAACTACCTCCATGTCCTCCTTCACTGCATCCATCACTCTCCTCTTTATCTCCTACCTGGTAGCTCCATCCCTAGGACCATTCTTCTACCAACACTGTTCCTCCTCTGAACATGTCCAAACCATTGCAATCTGGCTTCTCTAGCTTTTTCTTCAAATCTTACTGTCCGTGTTGTCCCTTGAATTACCTCATTCCTGATCCTGTGTCTCTCCTAAAGAGAATCTAACCTCTACCTCCTCCATCTCTCTCTCTTTAACTTTAAATTAAATTAAATCAATTAAAATTCCAGTTTTGATGGCATTATTTTTTTTTCCAAAAATTAAAATTGTTTGGGGTTGTCAGTGCTTCTTCATTTCAGCAATGCAAGGGTTAGAACAAAAAAAGATTAAGGAAGCCTCAGAGTACAAGCACCACTTAATTGGAAACCGTGCAGACGTTACAAATACACAAGTGTTGCTCAGATCTGAGGGAATACTAATGCATATTTGGAACCGAAAGGAAAATTGCATAAAATATTTTGTGGTTCCAGATGGAGCATAAAATCTGATTAATTATCTCACGTGACTTGACTCGACTCGCTGTTGGCTGGGAGACTGGAGCTTGAAAATGAAAGAAATGTGTGGAGCTGGAATGGGTTTGTGTTAGCAGACCTCTGTTGTCTGCTCCACATGTCTGCCTCAAGCTGCGTCGGCCGTTTCGATCTCCTTAAGAGCTCCTGAACTGAACTACTGGTGTTTAGTTGCGTCTTGGATGGTGTGGCTGCCAGTTTTTGAAGACAAAGATAAGATAACAGTGACATTCGGGGCCATTGACTTCAGACAATGTGCTTCGTTGCCTCAAGATTAGAAAGACAAAAAAAATTCACTTGACCACAACGGATTATGAGATGATGCACCATAGATAGATTCGCTCTTAAGAACGTGTTCTGAATAGAAGAATAAGATAACAGCTGTACCGACTTAAAAGGTAAAACAGTTCGCTGTTTTATATCCATGCCAGTTTGGACCAGATGTAATCTTTGGGTTTTTTTTGCTTGCTCTAGGTAGAGATTCTTTTGAACTGTTGGCTCCACAACTCAGTTGAAAGCTGCGTCGGGAGAACACACGTATAAATATGGCATGGAGTTTTGGCCTTTGAGCAGCTTTCTCTTGCCATCAACATCTTTTTCTTATTCCGTGCACAGCCTCTGATGCCAGGACTTTGTGAAGTTAATTGTTAAAGGGTGTGTCAGAAAGGACATCTGTGCTTAATCTCATATGCAGATTATCAGCTGTGGCAAAATCCCTGTTGGAAACAAATCGTCCAATGTGATTATTCAAGTGGAGCAAACGAGAACTCACTTTGTCGCTTTTTCCCTTTGCAGAAACCATCTCTTCAGGCTCAACTTGGACGACCTGACGCTGATCCAGGTGAGAGTGTTTTCCATAATACTCATATATATAATACACTCCTCCATTATCTCATAGTTTAGACCCGTCTGCTCAGACCAACATCCAGGCTGCTCCGAGTCAACACAGTGGCTTAATTGTAGTATGAAACTGCCAGTTGCCACGACGTCAGACCGTCACACTAAAATTACGCAGCATTTCTCGGGTCAGATGAACCACCACCTGAGTTTAGACTGAATGGGGTTGACAGCAGTGAGAATTAATGCACCAGAAACTTTTCCAATTATAAAAGACTCAGAGTTAAAGCCATCTCTGTATTTTTTTCTTCACCTGGTCCCCAAATCATGAAAACAAAAGCAAAAGATTCCATTTTTATAAATAGAAAAGCTATTACAGATAGAAAGCATTATAACTTTTGGATTTCCCTGAAAAGTTTTGGATGAGCGTCCTGACTAATGCCCTTTTCAGCCCATATTTCATCTTCTGCTCACGGATGTCTCGCCTCTATATTATTTCCTCACACCTTGTCATTTTTTTTTTATTTTATATTTTTTCCCAAAAGCCAAAACACATCAAGTCAAATGCAACGGTGACGTGTGGCAGCAGCTGAATTCTTTGGAGGTTCTGACACAATGTCAGACATTTACACCTTCCAAAGCTGTAGGAGAGGGAGAAAAACACACGGAATAATGTCACGGAATGGAACAAAAGTGGGAGTAAAGGCAGCGGTGTTGGTATAAATCCAGCAGGAAAGAGGGGAAATCGTCACATGATAAAGAGGCAGGGCTGTTTTGGGTTTTTTTTCTGATTATAAGTGACAGAGGGCAGCACATGCACAGAATTCACAGAGCAGAGACGGAGGAAGAGAGCAGAGGAAACCCCCCAATGTGAGATGAAGATGCATGCAGTCGGGTTTTGTGGCCACTGACTGTGACACAGATGCTTTTTATAGATACTTTTTTTTTCCCCTATCTGTGCAGCCAATCAGCCTCTCCTTTCTCTCTCTAACCCGCTTGGCTTTGCACTTGGCTCATGCTTTTAAATCAGGGAGATTAAAAAAAGAAAAAAAAAAGACATTCAATTGTCTTATACTGTCTGTTCCTGAGAGGAGACTCTGGTCATCATTGCCAAAACTGGAGTCAAATGTCATACATTTTGCTGTGGACTGAGTTAAAACTAAATCTGAAATCTTAAATTTTGGAGTCTGTTGTTGTTGTTTTGTTTTTTTTTTTTTGTCCCCTCTTGGCGTTGTGTCTGAGACATAATCACACAGAGATTCAGTTTCCTCAGCGGCTGTGTTTACATGGACTTCCAATTGTTATTGCCAGGTGGCTGTGACAGACACTTGGGCAAGTTTTGGCAAACAAAGACACCGGGTTGCAGCACACACTGTCTTAGAAGTTCACTGCGTTGCGTTTCAGTTGCTCAGATCTTCAAAGGAATTAATGAAGCTGCCTCCTCTTTTTTTTTTTCACAAAAAACATCAATAAACGACACCCACATTTGTCTTTGTGATTTTACCCCATTCCCATGCATCAGCGCTGTCAGATAATGCTCAATGGAAGCCATTATATCCTGCATGGGCCACCACCAAGAGGGAGGCCGGGTGGAGTATGACAGAGTACACTGCATGATTGAAGCCAATACAAAAACCCTACTGTACAGCTGAGGTTGATATAATTAATGTATGGTTCATGGTGGGCACAATTTGTCTTGAATGGACAGTAGAGACCCGACCTGGACGTGCAGTCCAGTCCACAACAGTCCATGTTAGTTGAACAGCTCGAATGCTTTACCCCGATAAAAAAAAAAAATAACTAAAAACCAAGGTATAGTATTAAACACGCGGTCAGTATAATAGTATTCAGGAGTTAGTTAGCTTCAAGAAGCTTAATGAACTGCAAATACCTGACAGTCCCACTGCTGCATTATGGGGGTTTAGGATGTAGCAACACTCGTGGCAATAGCTAAACACCGCTGAGCTAACCCAGTGTATAGACACATATCGAGCCCAGTCCGGGAAATCGATTGAGTCTGAGCCCCAGAAACTATAATCCTCTGAGTAAATGCCTTGCTTAAGGGGGATGGAAAAAAAGAGAACAGCCCAGAAACAGCAGTGGAAGAAGAGAGGGAGGACCTTTGTTAAACGTGTTGATACTGAGCCAAGTCAGAAGTTGTTTTTTTTTTTTTTTTTCTTTTTTTTTTTTTGTGTCTTCTTCAGGCCCAGTCCGGGAAATCGATTGAGTCTGAGCCCCAGAAACTATAATCCTCTGAGTAAATGCCTTGCTTAAGGGGGATGAAAAAAAAAGAGAACAGCCCAGAAACAGCAGTGGAAGAAGAGAGGGAGGACCTTTGTTAAACGTGTTGATACTGAGCCAAGTCAGAAGTTGTTTTTTTTTTTTTTTTGCTTTCATTAGTTGTGTGTCTTCTGAGGCCACCCCTCAGTTTTGCTTGTTTCAAGTCCTGGGAAAACAGAGAGTTCAGTCAGTTGTTAAGAATATAAAGGTTTGTCTGATGGACGGTTTACACAACAGGGCATCACTTTCAGGATCAAAGTGTAGGATCGCGCGTAAGTAGAAAATCCTCGACATCAAATGAGCTTCTTAGCATGTACTCCAGCTGAATGCTAATGTGGGTTGGAGTGGGAGCAGTCAAGTTTTAGAGTGAGGGTCGACCCTTTTCCTGTCCTCGATGGGAGTTAATATCTGGTGCTTATTATTATTTTTTTTTTTGTTTCCCCTCTGATGTCCTCTCGCAGTCTGCCGGTTTCATTATCCACACTGATCTGGTCACTGTTAAGAACAGAAATAGATGGCTATCTCTTTGCTTTATTCATGGATTTTGCAGTTTGCAGAGTTTCAGTTTGCACACAGTGATTCAAGTTTTCAGATTTTTATCTCTCAATGAGAAGAATTCGGAATGTGGGACATTGAAACTGTATAGGAAGTCGCATTCACGTCGTTGATTTTTATCCTTCACTCTGCGTACTGCCTCGAACTTCAATTAAAACCTTTAGAGTCTGTGGATTATCACTTGAACTTTTATTGACTTACAAGTCAGACAGTAACACGTTTGACTTTTATGAGTTGGTATGAAAAGATGTTTTTACCAAATGTGAAACTATGATAATTTAAGTTATGTCTCTGTAAGTAAAGGCCAAAGACAGAAGCTGCTGCTGAATATGCATGACCCTTCAGACTACAACACCTGAGGTGGTCATTTTGACTGTTCATTTGACTGGTCATTTGACGGTAAATTAATGAAGCAATATTAATTGGTCAATTAATGTCAGTGAATATGTCAGTATTTTAACTTTAAAATACTGAGCAGCACGACTGCCACCCAATTCACACTGCTCCATACCGTGATCCTTCAGTTATGTGGGTCAGGACGGTGCTATGATCAGAGCACCTCAGTGGCAACCTGGCAGGTGGTGGGTTAGAACCTGAGGCCTTGCAGACCCAAGTCTACTCACTTAACCACTGGACCACCACTGCCAAAGCAAATGTAACAGCAACAATTTTATATATTTGTTTTTTAAAGTTGAAGAAAAACCGATTAGAACCATTGGCTGCCTCTGGTAGAGACACAGAGTGTTATCCCCCCTACAACCACAGCAGCTTCAGCCATAACTCTCCTCCACTCGTGTCCTTCTGCCCTCCTCTCTTTATCATTCTGCTCTCTGCCCTCGCTGCTATCAACCTTGGGCAAAGGAATTGACACTGGCATCACCATTATGCATCTTCCATGGCCCAATAAGGAGAGAGGACAAACACTGATGAATTGGGACCTTCCGCATTTGCATTGTATTCAATTTTGCATTTCGTTCCTGCGGCTGATGAATGACTCTGCCTGCTGGATGTTCCCCTTAGCTCAGTATCATGCCAAAGTGCTTCCCCTATCTTGTCCCTGGTGCCCTGGAGCCCCATCTCCCCAAATGCACACCTTCTCAAACAAGACACTTTAACATTCGGCTTCAAAGTGTCTTTCATATCAAAAGCCTTAAGTGTTTATTAACTTGCAAGCAAATCAAAGCTCCTCTGAAAATCCAATATGAGCCTCCTGTGTCTGGGCTGAATTGTTAACAGGATGCAGGCGTTGAGTTTCAACCAAACCGGCCTGGTGGTCCAACATTATTCAGTCAACAAGCTCTGGGATGAGGAGGATCAGTGGCATTGTTCCCCACTGAATGTAGCACCAGAGGAAAGAAACAGTGGATATTTACTCCAGCCCCTCCCTCCCTTTTCTCCCTTCAGCCTTGGCTCAAGAAAACCCTATCCATAACAGCTCGCCTTGGCAATAGACACGGCGCGGTGTTGAGATGTACATTGTGCGGCCGTTCTTCTTTTTCGTCCTCCCTTGTATTGTCATGTCATAAAAAAAGAGGAAGGGAACTCTGAGGAAAACAAAGGAGCCTTCTCCCCGTATCACCTGTTGTATTTCACCAGCCTGTCTTTTGCAATTACACTTAATCAGACAGACAATTAGCCCTGCTAATCAGTCTCTAACAGGAGCTATCCTCCACAGCTCTGGAAGCATTGCTAATTCAATTACTAAGGAGCCGGTAACTCGGCCATTTAAATGCATGCAATAGAAAAGCTTCAGATGTGTTTGTGATGCAGATACCAAGCCTGGCAAGTGACAACGTCAGCCAGTGTCTTCGAGTAAAAATGTGATGTAAATGTGCTGAGCACTAACCATAGGAGAGGAGCGTCTTGACGCCGAATCGAACTTTTATGGCGAAGTGATGATACGTGTCACGTACCCGTTCCAACCATTTAGACCAGTTTTAAGTGCAGATAATTCAACGGCTTCTATCGTCGGACATCGGTCCTGATGGTAAATACCACAGCAGCATATCAAGAGGTAATTTCAGCCATTCACAGGACAGATTAGCGTTCCCCCGCGGGACACGTCCGTCTCTCACTCTCATTCCATCGCTTCACAGCCTGTCATTTCCCAAAGCAGGGCAGCTGTCAGCATCGGGCATGTTCTCTTGACACTCTTTATGCAAAATGTATTAATGTATTCAATAACATGTCTGGAAACATTACTGTTTTGGAATGCAGCTCCACTCTCCACCCACCGTCTCCCCGACTCCTTCGCGCTGCCCACTCTGTCTCCTGCAGTGACTGAGTCCTTAGTGAGACGCGTTTCTTTTTCTCTGCTCTGTCTCAAATTCTCCCTTCTCAGTTTTGTCTCTTTGTGTCTATCTCTCCCTCCCTGCCCACTAGTATCTGTTCTACACCCACCTTGCGGTCACAATAGCTCCTTTTTCTGAGGGTTGATGTGATGTTTGAGGACAATGGTTCGTCTCTGAGGTTTCTGCCTCAGTTTTGTTTTTGTTTTTTTGCCGAACAAAACCTGTCTTTTTTTTTCCAAGTGGGCCTAGTTCCCAAGGCTTTATTCCACATTTTTGCATCTTAATGATTCTTTATCTCAGATTTTGTAGGTTATTCTGTATATTAATGGCATTTCTATGATTTAGATTATAGCATCAGAGGAAATGAGTGTGAATATGCCATGGTATAATTAATCAAACAATACGATAGTTGCCAAAAACATGAAACAGCAAACTAGCCTCCAGTTAAACCTTTGATAAGTCACTTCAAGGGTAAGGAAATTGCTGCAAGTTTCTACACAATTTAATGACAGTGGCAACTCACCACCGATAAACCAGTTATATCATTCATTTATTTATCAATTTTTCTTCATCTGCTTGTCCGTTGCTGGGTCCCAGGGACAGCTGGCATCACCCTTGTCACTCTGCTCCATATAGTGAGCCTCCCTGTGGGTGGTGAACCCACAAGAAGTTATGTGGGTCTGGACAGTGCTTTGTTCAGAGCACCTCAGTGGAAACCTGGCAGAAGGTGGATTCACACCTAAAGTCTTGTGGACCCAAGTCCACTTTCTAAACCACTAGGCCACCACTGCCAACAGTAATGTTCTGGACAAGTGTACTGATCAATGTGGCGTCTAAACCACCGCCTAAAAGACTTTCTTTAGTCACTAGTGTGATCATACACACAGACAAACTTATACTAGCTATAATATTTTCAACCTTTTCAAAATGGTAACAAACTTTCACTTAAGCGTTATTAATAACTCTGTAATAATGTCACAATCTTCACGTTCATTACAGTAAGTGAGTCTTCTGTTAATATAAAAATATGGGCTGTAAAAGTTGCCCTCTTCGTTCTTCCGTGCCTTGATTAAAGTTTTGCGTTTCTGTTTTTTTGAATTAATAAAACTTAATTATACACTTTGGCAAAGATCAGGCTTTCTCAGAATTAGTTTTAATAAGTGAATATCACAAGAAAAATTACCTTCGTTTATCTCTGTTATTGGATTTATCAGCTTATAGAAGTATTTTCTTTAAAAAATAAAATGTTTTCCTTGTTCTTTCGTCTGACATTATTATTACTGTCTGTTTATACAGTGGGTGTGATGAGCATTAAGTCTTTTTTTTTTTAATTTATCTGTCACATCAGTATGAACAGTGACAACAGGTGATCATTCTTAAGTTTTGTAAAGGTTTTATTGTTGTACCACTGCAGTAAACACTATAAAGCTGTAATCACAGGGCCGACTCTTAGACTAGTAAGAGAATTTTGTGATCCTGATGATGGTGAAAATGATGA
Organism: Paraplagusia blochii; assembly: GCA_016785265.1. Classification (NCBI taxonomy): domain Eukaryota; kingdom Metazoa; phylum Chordata; class Actinopteri; order Pleuronectiformes; family Cynoglossidae; genus Paraplagusia; species Paraplagusia blochii. The sequence continues at coordinate 223,600 of JAFBJS010058868.1, forward strand.
TTTAATAAGGCTGAAAACATTCTCATTCCAGGCTGATCTTATGGCTGAACAATTACATGTTAATGAGCTTTTAATGTATCTTAATGACACTTTTCACGGCCCTGGTTTGGTTCTTTAATCTGCTCCATCGGAGGCAGGACAGTCAGATAATGCAGCTTCAGTGGTCAATGATGCCTCCTCTTACAGTATAGGATGAACACAAATATCCACAGCAGCCGAGGAGTCGATTTCTCAAAACATGTGGGTTTTTTTTTTTTTAGAAAAGAAAATCATTAAAAATCCAGTTGAATGGTTATAAAACGACATAATAAGGCCATAATGATAAAATAAACCACTTTGCCCCCATTAATGCGGGCTTAAGCTGCAATTTTGCATCGTATCATGATTGATTTTCACACTGGGTAGAAATGAGAAAGATTTCTGGCCAATAATAGGTTTTCTCTCCACATGTGATCAGTAAAAGCGCTTGTGTGTGTGTGTGTGTGTATGTTTTTGTTTGTGAGTGTGTGTTGATTGGAGTGATCATAGCCGTATCTGCGATGGTTATCACACAACGTAGATGCAGAATGCTGTAGTCAGAAATGGGAACATGCACATACTTTGAATCCATTTTCCATTAATCCTCCAGGTCATTGTGTTTAGAAACTAACCCACAGTCAGCTATGTTTTATTTTTCTTTACTGCTTATGTGTGAATTTACCGTATGTCTGCATAGAGATATTCAAGGAATATAATCCCAGACAGCTCCAGAATGTAATATGTAATAGTGCCGTAGTAAGATTGCAGGGTGCAATGGAAATCGTTCCGTGTTCTATTTAACCCAGTTACCAGACCTGGTTGCATCAGGACTGAGTTGTCATCCAGATGGACAAACCATCCCTCAACAGAGGTGGTGGTTTGAGACACAACCTCTCACCCACCTACAGAGCCCTTTTTGGGAACAATACCCAAAAGAGTCCTCTCTCTCAAAAAACAGTTTTACACATAAACGAGCTGTGTGACCAAAACTACTCTGACAATGACGGTAACGACCCATCAATATCCACCCAACGACTGGTATCACACTTCACAGACCACAAACCCAGGTCCACCCAACAGGAGGGACCTGAAACACCCCTTCCTCCTCACTCGCAAGATAGAACTAACAGTTAGAGCTGAAGAAACATTTTGGAAACATTTTCCAAAAACTGAATTTCCAGTTGCCTAACTAAACTCTTTAACCTTCACTATGACCTGGATGACTTTCATCAACATCCAGAAGGACCTGTGTTCGACCAACCCAGATCCCAGACCCAGTTTTGGTCCAGTGGGGAATGGCAGTGTAAGATTAGGTTGATCTGACGATGCTAAAGACTTATCATCCATTTTCAGTCACGTCAGTGAAAATGGATGGATGACTGTGACTCCGTCATCGATTACTAAGTCACTGAGGCTGCAGTTTCCATGACCACCATCCAAATTATACTACACCGTATGGCGCTTCCTCCAGGTGGTGGACATGAGTCCACTTGTAGGAGCTAACACTCTAACCGGGATTCAATCTTACCTAGGAGGTGAACCCTGAACTTTTACACCAATGACAGAGACATTACTGATATTGATGTCACTTAAATAAAAAATGAAACAACCACAGTTTCTCATAATATCACCTAGAGTTGACCAGGAATTGAACCATCTCACAACTTTGTAAGTCCAGATAGTGATTTTTGTTATTTTTAGAACTTAAGCAAACGCTCGGGAGTATCCTTCAGGAAAATATCCCTCTGCATTTAACCCATCACTGTAGTAAGAAGGGGGCTGCACACTGAGCCAGTGTGTGGGGACAATACCCCACACACTGGGGGAAGCTTTGCAGTAGGGGGATTCAAACTGGCGGACTCTAGAAGTCTGCTTCCTTAACCACTAGGCCACCAACTGCCCCAACAACTGATTTTTTGGTTGATAGTATCAAATGCATTAGTCGAGCCCATTGACACCAGAACCAAAATAACATCATTAAAAAAAACAATGTCCTGAGCAACTTGGCAAAATGGAGATTGCCAAGACCCCATGTTTTCAGACTGTTGCTGATGAGACTCTGCTTTGAGAGTGTGGTTGCCTTCTTATTTGAAACACTCGGTGACTCAGTGTTAAATGCACTTTCACCGCGGCCAATTTTCTGTTAAATGTTCCTAACTCTGCTTGTCATACAGAGTGTGGACTATGGGCCACTTCAGCCTGTCAGCCAAGTACCTTTGTGCCCCAATCCATTCCCAAGGCCTACACTCATTTCGTAAATAGATAACTCCTATCAATGAGGAAGCTCGCCGGCTCCCCAGAGGTCACACTGAAATTAAATGGTTAGAAACTGAAGCATGGATGTGTCCTGATATCAGGAGGTGATGAGACAGGGTTTTAATATCTTCTCTCTTCTTTCCCTGCTGGATTTAAAAAAAAAAAAAAATGTTCAAGCCATCCCTCTGTTTCTCGCTCACATGTAAATTCAGTTGACATCCTCCTCTGGGGATTCGCCTGTTGTGACTTCAGATCCTTCCTTTTCCCTTAAACATAAATCAAACTGGCACTCCACTCTTTCTCTGCCTTCCACTCCTTTTTAAAACCTCTGCACCTTAATTGGATTCAGTGTCTGCATTTAGTGAGGCTTTGAAACATTTGCGCTTTTCTGCGTGACTGTGTGATTGGAAGACTGAGAGAATAGTAAAGATGTAATGCCTAACAAATGCACTGGCCATTCTCGTTCTAATCTATTCCACCCACAGAGGTAGATGCCAAGACAACAGTGTCGCTGCCACCGGTAACAGCACTGGCACCGGGTTAGATTTGTTTTCTGTGGTGCTTTTATAGCCAGGTCTATTTCAGAGAGTCACTCCACAACAGAATGGCTTCAGATAGGTGGGAATTCGGCCATAGCCATGAGCCAGGCATTGTTTTATTTGGGCTCCCAAAGTGGCTTTAAAAGTGGTCCTTGAGTGATGCGACTCTCAATGTGTATGATGATGTTTGCTTCTATGTGATGGTTCACATCTCTCTGCTTTGCCTCTACAGGAGGCTGAGTGGCACTGTGACGAGTTCACCAAGGGAGCCTGCTTCAGCCGTGGCAAATCTGAGGTGAGTTTAACTCTTATATTTTCTTTATCAGACATTGTTACTGCATAAATGATCACATTCACATGATGTCATTTGTAGACAAAAAACAAACAAGATAACTATTAAGTAGGCAGTGTTGGGCAAGGTACTTATAAAAAGCAACTTATTACATTACTGGTAACTAAATTAAAAAAGTAACTAATAACTAGTTAGATGTTTGGACATTTTGACAGGCATCTTTATTGTAACCTCCACTCACCGTCTGGGCAGGTCTCACCAAGCAAGAAGACCCGCCCTGGTCACTTTCTGATTGGGTTAGAAATGAAATGTAAACCTATGTCAACTAATCATTGCTCCTTTTTGATGATCGGTTAAATAAGTGCCGTAAGTCTTTCACTCATGATTGTGAGAGTGACCACACACACACACTGACAGGCAGACTCACTCGCCACACAGTCTTCTCTACGTGGCTGGGAGAAACCATCCATTTGGACCACAGATAGTAACGACACCCTTTACACCACAGTAACAATAACGGTATTACTGAATGGGAAAAGTAACTAGTTACGTTGTTAGTTACGGAGAAAAGTAGTTTTGTCACATAATAGCGTTACAAGTGACGCCTTAGTCCCAACACTGTGAGTAGAGATGTGAATCGTGTCTCACAATTCTATTCAATACCGATTGTTAGGCACGCAATTTGGTAATACATGGCTATGCACTGTATCCTAATATGGATACAGTGCATAGCCATGTCAATAACACAGATTACAGAATGTCATGCAGTTTGTAGGAGAATGTGATGTAAACACCCAAAGATACACTAAAGGCATGATATAACATTTAGTAGTACTAAGTTGTACTTAGACTAACTGTCCTTTTCTTAGACTAACTGTCCTTTGCCTGTTTCTCCATAGAATTTCTTGTTCCATCATGTCAAATGTACTATTCCAGCACGTAGGGTCTTTGTTTGCAGCACCAAGTTCCCCGAGCTCTAGGGGTTCGTCTAATTCTCGCAAATTGCCACAATACTGAAGTTAATTTCACTTATTAAACTTAGTGAATGTAATTATCCTTTATTGTCATTGATCAAGTAAAATGAAGTTGTGTTATGCAGCTCTTGTTATGTGTCAAACAGGCTACCCCTGCAGAAGCAAGCATGCTAGCAGCATTACCTGTAACATATGTAGTCACCAAATCTGATATTGTTAATTTTCCTTCAAGCGCGATGTGTGTGCAAGCGTTGTAGGCGTTGTAAAAGTATTTCACTTTTATTTTGCAAAAAACAAAAGCAGTGTATCTGAAGTTTCGTACAGAGAAATCAATACAGAATCAATATTTGAAGTTCATGACTCAATTTTGAATTGTTGATGAAGGGTATTGAGAAAGAGATTTTCTTTCACTAATCCTAGTGTTAAGTGTGGTCTTATTTATGTGGATGCAGGAGAAAAACACATTTTAAAAGCATACATACGTTTTAAGTTTATGACAAATATACAGTGACAAATATATATATATACAGACACCTCGGTCTAAATATTGGAATCCACAGCGATGTTATTGCTGATTTAATGTAGAAATACATCGGATATTGGCTGCCAGGATGTCTGCGAAGTGAAGAATTGATGGTGTAAGACATGAAATTATGCCAACAATATCACTAGACACATTTATTTTCCTCCAGACCAAACAAATGTCTGTTTAAAGGATGCATTTGATTCTTGCCTTAGTAGTATGGAATCAACAGTTCTCTGTTATTACCCGGTGTTGATGGATGTGGATTCAACAGCTCCAAAAACAGATATTGAACAACACAGGAAGTGGAAGCTGTGATTTTTTTTTCCCCCTATGGTCCTGCAGCGTCAGTGCAGTGTGACAAAGTGAAAGCAAGGAAACGTTAAATTAGATTTAAAAAGAGAAAGTGTTCACACCTACTTGTATTGTAAGATCAGTGGGCGCAGATCAATGCGACCCAGAAATCTGTTAGCAACATGTGCTCTCTGTGGAGACTTAATGTTGAAAAGAAATCTGTGGAAATCCCTGCGTTGTATGTGGGACTGACCTCAAAGAGAATTTAAATCAACTTGTTATGAAGTTAAACAATTCCCAACCGCACCTCAACACTTATTTATAGACCTTTCAAAGAAGGAGTTCTTATTGTTTTTGCCATGTCTTCGCTCAACTATGTTTTTGTGGTTCGCCAGCGCAGTCTTTTGTAGCCAACAGCTGCTTCAGAGCTGAACTTGACTTGTGGGTGAACTGCCCTGCCCTGCTCACTCCGTCATTGTGTGTGTGTGTGTGTGTGTGTGTGTGTGCTACTGTGTATTTATTCTCCTGTGAAAGGTGGTTAGGGAGCCATAATAGGCCAGCTCAGGGCTGGCCGGCACATGATAGCTGAGAATTACAGACCAAAGCTACCTTAGTCCTTGAGAGTCACTGCTGTCTCCTGAAGTCAAATTGTTTTGCTCACTGTTCCCTTCTGAGGATCAGATGCTGTTCACTAAGAATAGCATTAGAGCCTTGACTCTGGGCTTTCAGTGCTTTATTACCCTGCTTAGCGTGAGACTGTATACCAATCCTAAAGCTATGGATGATTTATCTTACTTTTGTTTGAAGTCTCCCTGGACAATAGTAGATTTTTAGCCTCCACCACTTATAAACATCAGAGCATCTGTGTCAATTTAGTGGAATCTCTCATCAGAGAACCAACCTATAGTCAAATTCTTTTCTACTCTTCTCCTTCGTATCCTTTCAGCGTATCCCTTATTTAGGGGTTGACACAGCGGCATCAACTACCTCCATGTCCTCTCTCACTGCATCCACTAGGGGCTAGGTGGGGCAGTTGGTAGCCTAAGGAAGCAGACCTGGGTCCACAAGGTCCCCAGTTCAAATCCCCCTAACACCAAGTTATCACTGAGGTCCACTGAGCATGGTACCGTCTCAATCTGTCTTCACTAGCTTTATTCCCCAAACCTTCCTGTCTGTGTTGTCCCTCTAATCACCTCATTCCTAATCCTGTCCGTCCTCCTGTCCAACTCCTCCAGTTCTGCCTCTTGTCTTTCCTGCTATGGATGCAGTATTCCCACTTTTTACACTCTTGCTAGCCAAAGTTGACAGAGACAAAGACTCTAATGCAGTGTTTTCCAACCACTGTTTCACACCACAGTAGTGTTCCGTGAGATACACTAAGGTCTGCCATGGGAAATTGTGGTTTAAAGCTAGGCTTTGCTAATCTGCGTTGAGATCTGAGATTGTGAGATACGTATTTTTTTTTTCTGTGTTTATTTGATTCCTGCTGATAAAACTGTGATTAGAATGTCTTTGTATTGTAAATATAGCCTATAGTTTCAAATTTAAAAATTTGTGGCTGTTGTTTGCCTTGAGGTCTTCATAGAAAAAAGTGTGCCTTGGCTCAAAAAAAGGTTGAAAACCACTGCTGTAGTGCATGTGTATGCCTTTTAACAATAAATGAGCCACGACTTAGTGATGACCAGAAATGAAACTCCTTGGCTTCCTTTCTCTATTCCTCTCATCTCTCTTAAACTTGGCTCCTAAATAAGACCTGTGAGGGCACGGGGGTTTTGCCCTGGGCACCTTGAGTGGCTCTGACAGCAGCAGATTTACAAGCTTTTAAATTCATGCTAAGCCTCCTCTTTAACCCGGTTGTGTCCTCTCTCAGAGAAGGGGAAGCCCATTTATTACGCAGGTCAACAACGAATGCCACTGTATGACATGAATGCTGGCTGCTTTGTTACACTTCATTTGAATTTCATTTTCTGCTTATTCTTGGAAACCCGACGATAAATCCTGATGCTCTAGAGTTTACAGAATGAAGGGCTAATCAGTCAATCAATCCCCTCTTTGGTTTGCTGTTGTATGTTTGGCGTTTTAACAAGTCCAAATCAAATGGCAGATAAAGGCAGCGCTGAGCTTGTGCCTCACTATAAATTACAGACAAGTGGTTTGGATTGATTAATGAAGAGAGCAGCGATTGAATTGTGTAAACGGGAGACAACTCCTGAATTTCACTAGTTGATCGGTTCAAACCAAAGCCTCGAGTCCCCCTCCCCTCCCCTCCCACGCCCGCTGTATTTATCTGTTCTCCATCTTGTTTAGATCCCTCTCCACATCTGGTCCCCGTTGAATTGAGATGTGACACAGCTAAGCCTCGTGGCCATTAGCCTTGATTTGACTCTGTCAAGCTTGGCCACGTTTTAGGGCAGCCTTCCCGCAGTCGCATGGGTTCTGTCTAATTTATTGGCTCAGAGTGTAATTTTCTGTCCCCCGTATAATGCGTCTCCTATCAATAGGTAATGATGTTGTTTTTTTTTTTTGTTTGTGG
>JAFBJS010058868.1:235586-248606 GCA_016785265.1 Paraplagusia blochii
CATTGCTCGGCAGCAGCCTGCACAGAAGATGTGTATAAGAGACAGGTCTGTGCCGCAGCTGACGAATCTGACAGAGATCCACGATCAGATCAGCGGCATGGCCCGATGTCCCTACAACCCACTCCACAACTCCTGTCTCTTATACACATCTAGATGTGTATAAGAGACAGATGACATCCATCTTTGTTGGCTTATCTATTCCCGTATCTCAAGGGTACATGTCTACAGGACCGTCACCCTAATCACAGTGGACCAGTCCAGCTATGAACTTTCCTGCAGGTGGTCAGTCCCCAGAAGTAAATAACTGCTCACTTGACACATTTGTGTTTAGAAGTTTCTTTTTGTCAAATCCACAGTGTGCTATCAGTAAAAAATCCTCTTTATTAAAAGCCCTCACTCACACAGCTTGTGTGCAGCGGAAAATCCACTATACAGAAATCTCAGGAGCCTCACGCAAGACACTGGCACACTCACACTCACACACAGCAGTGTGTGTGAACTGCGCGCTGTGGCTTTCTGGAAAAAAAAAAAAAAAATATCTCTATCAGCTGCATTGAGTCTTTTTAGCATCCTATTTGCGCAGCTGTTGGGTTCAATATAGAGGCGACTTTCACTTCACTTTCTCCAAATGCAATGGAAGCAGGGCTATTTATTTATCAGTCCTCCTCTTGTTTTCCTCAATGACTTGATTGAACTCAGAATGGACATTCTGGCCCACAGAACCGGTGCCGTCAATGCCAGACTTTCTTCCTGCTCAGACAGGGCGGCTCTGTTTAGTTGTGGTGCGGATGAAGCAGAGGTGGCAGGAATGAACAGAGCCCCTTCATCTAAATTGACCGGCTCCAGGAAATTGGCTGAAGCGGTGACCTGTTTCACTGCAACACACGCCCCGAATGAAGTCCATCCTCCAGTGTGCAGAAGCCGGGCCACTGATTAAAATGTAAAACTGTGGAGGAGAGAGAAGTGAGATTGCGCCTGAATTTCTCCAGGTTAAAGCTTACTTCTAACTTTTAAACTTAAACTTGAGGTATTTTTTTTTTCTCAAATTAAATAAAAAAAAATGCAGGACCGGGTGGACTGGGAGGAATAGAACCAATTTGACTTCCCTTTGCACATTTTAAAACCTGAGCTCAGTGCCATCTTTTCTCATTGCATTGTGCAATACCTCCCGTACAGGTAACCTTTGAAGGGTCCCTCGTGAGGTAATCCTCCAATAGTCTGTGTTTACTTTTGCACCACCAACTGTAATTACATCGAGGTTTTTATTTTATTTAATTTTTTTTAAAGGCTTTTATTCTCTTGTATTGGCAGCTTAGTCACTGAAGTAAGGCCTGTATTTTTCTTGTAGAAAGAAGCCAAAGCAGCGTGTCAGGACTAAGCCTGCGTCATGCTGCAAAGTATTTGGAGTTTGGATTTTTTATTTGGAGGCAAAATGCAAAGGCTGCGTCCAACGTGGAGCATCTTTTAAAATCACAGAGGCCTCTTTAAGAGCAGTAGATCCAGGTTCCACAGATGGTGCTTCTGTGCAGACATCAGTAACCAAACTGGGGAACATTGCCATAAAGGAGTAATTGATTTAAGTTGCCTGTAGTAGGATTTTTATTGTTTTCTTAACAGGTGGTTCACTTAACATTAGACTTAAAACAGCTGCCCTGTTTGTACTAATGAAGCTGAAAGTGTTTGCTCATTATCTCCTTCATTCCTGAAGGCTGCTGTTGCTGTTTTTGCACTGAATGTAGAACAATGCACTTTAAAGTGAAGTACTGCTTTCATCTGCATCCTCGGTGTATTTTTGGCACAGACAGACGAAATATTCCCTCGTTTTGATTTCTGGTGTTCCTTGTAAACAGACAATTTTCTCTTCTGATTATTCCTCTGTCTGTGCCGCAGCTGACGAATCTGACAGAGATCCACGATCAGATCAGCGGCATGGCCCGATGTCCCTACAACCCACTCCACAACTCCACGGCCCTCATCACCTCCAGCGGGGAGCTCTATGCCGCTACCGCCATGGACTTTTCAGGGCGAGACCCCGCCATCTACCGCAGTCTGGGTGGTCTCCCACCGCTGCGTACGGCACAGTACAACTCCAAGTGGCTCAATGGTATGAGAACATGTGTAGATTACCGTAATTTCCGGACTATAAGCCGCAGCTATTGTCACACAATTTCAACCCTGCGACTTATGCAGGGATGTGGCTAATGTATGCATTTTTTCTGCTCGAGCAGAAAAGGTAAGAGTGAGACAGGTGGTGTCGAGGAAGATGCAAGTCACAACCGCCAATAAACACCATAGAAGAAGAAGAACTTTAACGTACAGTAACGCGCTTTGTACATGAATGAAATTAGAATAAACTGAACCCTCATCATGGAAAATGCAAAAAGATTGCGGCACATGAGGCTTATAGTCAGGTGCGGGTTATGTATGTACGGAATTATTTTCCTTTAAAAAGTGTTTTGGGCTTGGCTTATAGTCATGTGCGGCTTATAGTCCGGAAATTACAGTAACTACTGTATTTCATCAACGTACAACAAACTATATGTTGTCTCTAATTATGTTTCAATCATTCAACTCCAACGAACAATCAAAGATTTGACAAATTTTGGATGAAAATTATTTTATATTTATTTGTATTACCTATGTATTTCCATGTAGAGTTGACTCTAAAACCCTCACTGTGGGGTTAGTACTGTTTAATATCAATAATATTTTGATAAGGTATAAAAAGTATTACCTAAGGCCGCGGTGGCTAAATGTATGGCTACAATGGATGCTAAGGTTTTGCCGTTTTCTGTGCTCTCTGTTAGAGACATAGATGGTAAAGGTATAGATATACAGATAATGTTAATTCATAATAATAACATAGTATAATAGTATGCCTTCGCAAAAGTTTGGCCGGCCTGAATAAAATGCCAAACGGGCCACATCTGGGCCTCGGGCCCTGGTTTGCTCAGCTTTGATCTAAGCTGTCCAAGTAACACCCAGGTTCGGTCATAGATGTGTTTCTCCAGAACTGACATTTCTAAAGGTTAACGTCAGGCCTCTTTCTCAGAAGTGGGAAACACACCTGAACACAATTTACACACATTTTGTGCAGCACTAAACAATCTCCTCCTAAATTGCTGTATGTATGTTTGTTCAGATTTGTTCTTGTTTTTTATTTATGTTGTTCTTGAAAGGCTGTAGTGTCCCCTAGGGGAGGTTTGTTCTAGTATACGTGCTCTAAGACTCTCGTTGTTGGCCAGGCAGAACCAACACAGTTATAAAAATGACACATACTTAGATGCTAAGATGCTTACCTTTCACACAGGCATGTTTTTTTTTTTTTTTTTTTTCTGGTAAACACAATGGGCAATTTACTGAGGTCTATTTAAGGCTAACTAATGTAAGCCCCTCTTATGCCGCCTTTTTATCAATGAAAACAATTACGTCTGGAGTAACTCTGCTCATAGGAAATCTTTAAATTCATCCCACTTATTTCAACTGGCACAATATTTATCCAAAATCAATGACGTTCCCCTCCGAAAGTCCAGACTATTTAAAGTGCCAGGCTTTTCAATACCGGTTGAGAAAACCTCAGACAGCTCGCAGCACTCAGCCGGCAGCGGAGCAGGTGAATCAGCGTCGTACCGCCAAGTGACTTTTATCTGATTCACATTTAAGATAAATGGAAAAAAAATAAATGAAAAGCCACCACATACATTGCTCGGCAGCAGCCTGCACAGAAAAGGGGGGTTGATCGCTAATTTTATGGCAAATTGATTTGATTTGCGACTCTCTCTGCACAGAAAAAGTAGGGTGAAATATGGGGGGAGTAGACACTCGCATTAAAAGGTGGATTAAATCACTGTCAGCGAGAGTAAAGTGCGCTTCTTGCATCCCACAGTACAGCGTCATACATAAAGCCACACGTCCAGTTGTCATGGTGTTGTGAAGGTCACATGTTTCAGATGGGCCGGGACTGATTACCCTGCACCTGTTTTGGCCATTTTTCATTCTAACCTTTTAGACTTGAGGGGTGAAAAATAATGTTTTGTTGCTACAACAAAACTCCATTAATATGAACACTTGCAGTGATTAATCCTCTTCACCTGCTCTGGTGTGGGCTGCACGTTTACAAACACTGAATCAATCAGTTGTAGCGTTCACTCACACACTTACTCCCCAGGCCTTAAATGTTTTCTTTTGGCATTTCATCTTCCTCCTCCTGAAATCGTATTTTTCCTCCCGCCTGGATGTCTTTACTGTTTATTATTTCTGCTTTTTTTTTCATGTTCTTCCTCTTCTCGTCTTTTTTCATCCTCTTTGACAGAACCCAACTTTGTCTCCTCCTACGACATCGGCAATTTCACCTATTTCTTCTTTCGGGAAAACGCTGTGGAGCACGATTGTGGTCGAACAGTGTTTTCCCGGGCGGGGCGTGTCTGTAAAAATGACATTGGCGGCCGCTTCCTCCTCGAGGACACTTGGACCACCTTCATGAAGGCCAGGTTGAACTGCTCCCGACCCGGAGAGATTCCATTCAACTACAACGAGCTGCAGGGAACGTTCTACCTGCCGGAGCTGGAGCTGCTCTACGGAATATTTACCACCAATGTGTAAGTGTTTAAAGAGAAAATAGTGAGTTTATTAATTGGTTATATTACTACTTACTAATTTCGTCAATCAAATGTCAGCGACTTAACAAATTACCTTTTTTCAAATTAATTAAAAATAGGACTAAACTTAATGGACATTATGAAAATCACCACATATAGGGACTGGGAAAACAAGCTCTAACTTTATTAGACAATGTGTTTGGTCCAATGAAATATTTCAATAATATTTAACTCGAGGCCTGGGGACCAAATTTGGCCCACCAAGTCATGTAGTGTGGCCCACATTGGTTCAACGTATCTGCCAGTCCTCAAGTCCTGCTCATTTCTAAACGTGATATATATATATTTTTTTTAGCAATGCAACATCAATAAATAATATTATATTGCAGAAATATTGATACATTTTTTTAGCAGTTATATTTATAAAGTCTTTCAGTCACAGTTTGACAACCCGACTTAGTCAAAAGACCGAGTCCAAGGCTAAAGAATGAATTGGATCAGGTTGTCAGAAATACCACTTTTGAAAAAAAAAAATTACTTTATTACTCCCACGTCTATTTTATTTCCAAAGACTCCAAAAGATTTCAGACAATTATTTGAAAAACTGTTTTTTTTTTTTCTTATTTGATTTATTTTTGTTATATTTGTGCATCATTGCATACAGTAGGTACAGTGTAAATGACTAATGTGACAGTGTTGTTTACACAGCAAAGTTTCTACCATGGTGTTGTTTACACAGCAGGTGCAAATTGAGAGAAAGCACATCCTGGCTCCGAGCTGACATTCAAATCTAATTAGAGAAGCTGATTGAAAGGATACACTGTGTCCTAAATATGGAAATCTGGCACACACACACACACACAAACACACACTGCAACACAGCCACACACTTATTTAAAGCTGAGCAATCTATTTTTTATGGTCAGTACCTTGGTGCTACAAAAAAAAAAAAAAAACGAGGTCTTTTGAAGGGTATTGGAAACATTTCCCCCTGCAGGCATGGAGTTTAATGAACACCCGCAAAGGATTATAATTCACCCTGGTGAAGTCCCACTGTATAAGTGGGGAGTTAATACACTCATTCTTTTCTTACTCCTCACAGGGAAGGGAGACAGTACTTGTTGAAAGTGACAGCTTAAAAAGTCAAAGCTGTATTTCAGGCCCGTGGACTGTACAGTTAATCAGACCAGCGGAGCAGTTTAATTGTGTTCTCTTCTCTGATGTACAGTCCAATAATGACAATCACTTACCCCGGTGTCTGCATCTGTCTGTCCCGGGTTTGATTTGTAATATTATGTCCAACTCTGGTCAGCGCGGGCGGCCAGTTTTATGAGGGGCGCCTCTGGCTGACCAGAGATTCCTGCTGCTGCCACGGTGTTCTTCCTTCTTTCATTAAAATGTCTTTCCTGTCCTTCTGCTTCTCCTTCCTTATCAACATACAGAAACAGCATTGCTGCATCTGCAGTGTGTGCCTTCAACCTCAGTGCCATCTCACAGGTCTTCAACGGACCCTTCAAGTATCAGGAAAACTCAAGGTCAGCCTGGTTGCCCTACCCCAACCCAAACCCAGACTTCCAGGTAAGGCTTCCAGCTCTAAAACAAAACCCTGCAGTCACAATAGCTGCTGTGTTAGCTGTATGCTAATGATAACATGCATGCTGTTAGACCAGGAATGTCAAACCTGTTCACCAGCGGCCATATCAGCAACTTGGTTGCCCTAGAAGAGCCGGTTAGGACTGAAGGGCTGTATACATTTTCATAACTTCCAAAAAAATAGTTGCAAGGGCAACTGGACAAAGTTTAACTGGACACCCGTCCAGTTTTCCTCGATTTTTAACTGTTTTTGGATAAGATGTCCTCCACAGACTTATATATTGATAATTCTTTAACTTTAAAATACTAACGTCATTTGTTGATTTCTGGTTCATGAGGGTAAAATATTCTCCTTCAAATTATACAAAGCTCAGACAACAAAGACAGATATTGCAGGTTAAAACTATGATATTTGAGGTATATGTATTATCAAAATACACAGTGAAAGGTCAGACAAATTTGGGCCACCAGCCTTGAGTTTGACACGCACTATGACAGAGTTGTCCACACTTTCTTGTCTTGTGAGCTACTTTTCCAATGACCAGGCTGAAGTGATCTACCTAGATTGACAACCCTAAATATATTTACCTATATAAACTGGATATCTCACTCTATACATTAATATATAACATGTCTGACTCAATACCTACATTATTCTCACTTTAGCACAGTGATTAACATCTTGAAATAACATCTCTAGTGTTTTTTGCTATTATTTTTTATGTTATTGCTCAGGATCTACCAACATTTCGTTGGAGATCTACTGGTAGATCCCAATCTACCTACACTATGGACAGTTAATTAGCAGTTGAGGAGTGAGGAGTCTGTGTTAGCACAGTGATGTCACACTAGGTCAGTGGAAAGACTTATTTTTGACCATATTACAGGGCTAAGAAATACATTTTATATTTGTTTTTAATTTGATAGCAGTAGTTCACAGCTCATAACTTTACCAGTTAGACTTGATGCCAATGTCCTCATGGAGGATTTTGCTTAATCGCATCCATTGACAAGTTACAGTTTTTCTTAGTGTGCAATTAAGTAGAGCTACTTGCTACTTGGTGTCCAATCTGTCCCTACAATATGCACAGCTGGGTTCATGCCTGAGGAATTGTGTGCATATGGTGTGTACACGTTCACCAGACGAGCCAGTCACAGAGTCCAGCTCATGAGTTCACTCGACTGAGGAACGCAGGCATTAGAACTGTGCATCAAGTGTGACTTTTACAGTGGCCGTGTTGTTCCACTCCATCCTAACACTCTTGTTTAAACTGCAATCTCTGCTAATAAAGTGTCATTGTTCTGCACAAGTGCCAATTTATGTTTGCACTTTGTCTTAAACCCTGGAGGACGGGGAGGAAAGAGCAACTGGGGCCTGAGAATCTGTTCGATACTGATGACACAAAAGAAAAGCTTTATTAGCAGTGGAACTCGCCTGCAGTTGTAAAAGGCTTAGCAGATATTGAGGGAGCTAATCCACACATCTCTCTGTATGGGACTCAATTCCCTCCGCCCGACGCCTGCTCGGCAGTGGGTGACACACGTCTCCGTCGCACACGTGTTTTCCATCACGCTCCCTCAATCATGCCTCCGTCAAAGCCAGATGCATTGATGCTGGTGAAGCATGATATTGATAGTTTAAGCACACATTATCCGTAATGACATGCTCATGCAGAAAAAGTGTGAGCAGTGACACCGCTGCACAGACACACAGATGTGTTACATATTAGGCATCTACCAGCTGCCGTGCATTAACTTATCTACATGTCAGCATCTTTGAGGGAAAGGAAAAAAAAGCTTAGTATTGCAAAAAAAAAAAAAAAAAAAAATTACTCCCTGGACAATGCTGACCACCCATTTATACTAGGGTGGTCAGCATACACCCATGTTTATACACTCATTTATAATATCGGTGGACTAATATATATATATATATAGATATTAGCAGCCTTTTTAATATCCTAGCATATCGGTATCGGTTTTTCCACCGATATCCAAAATCTGATGCTGGTCCTCCGCAAATACGCTGGGCGGCTAAACACGTGGAGTTTCTCAAGCCGTCCTATGTCGTGACTTATCGTATTCGTAATACAAATTCGTCAACGAGAAGAGTCGTTTGTTTGCTCATTAAAGATGGCAGTCGACTCTTAAACTGCAGCTACTGTATTATATCTTTTTATTTTCCTATTGTCTTATATTGAAGTAGTGTGTTCATGTTCATGTAGAATGCCTTTTGTTGGGCGTCACACTAATTCAGGGGAAATCACCTGCATATCAAGGTCAAGGTCAATATTTTTACATGTACAGAACATACAAGGGTATCGAAATTGCGTTCCCCGCTATCCCATGCACAGACAAGACACAACATTACAATACACTTTACAATAAAGTCTGCCGTATTGTGGTCTGCAGTCAGAATAGTTAGTGCAAAATAGATGGGTAGTGGGCCTTACAGTTGGCCAGGAGTTTACAGTCATGTCATAGTAGATATTAACATAGAATAAAAAAATCGGTAGAAAATGATGCAAAATAGTGCATTTCATTACATAACATTATATTACAACAGTACAGATGGTTATAGTGCAAGAAAAAAAGTGCAGTAAACTGTTTCAGATGAAGGTGCTCTGTATGTGTGTTTTGGGGGAAGAGTTCAAGTGGGAGTGATGGGTGTGGGTGGAGAGGGGAGAGAGTTCAACAATCTAACAGCTTGGTGGATGAAGCTGTTGAGGTGAGTCTGGTGTTGCGAGATGAGAGGCTCCTGTAGCGCCTCCCAGAGGGCAGGAGGCACAATTGTGATATATCGGTATCGGTTGATATTGGTATTGGAAATTAAGTAAAAAGTCGGTAAAAGTTAATATCAGACATCCCTAATTTATACTATTTATAAGAGTGTAGCTATACTACTCACATACTTCTACAGCACAAGGGCCTCACAAGGCTGTGGTTCCTCAAGGATAAACCCGATTCTCTTCTTGCTCTCTATCCCCATTCCTCCATTTAAGCCCTGCTACAATAGCCGCTCTCCAACGGCGGACTGATGCACACTTTATCTCGGTGGTGACATCTTAATCAAGCATTTGTCAATGTTAGGGGATTAGATTTATGAGCTTAGGATTTACGGCCCGCCTGTTTTCATTCCTTTGTGGGCACCTACTCACACACGTGTCCGTGCAGAGATAGACACGGGGACCCACGCCAACAGAACCCGCCGACCATTTGCATGTCTTGCGGTCGTATTACCTTACATAAAATATTGCAGGAAACAGCCTGTTTTTCCAAAATCGGTATTATTACAAGATGAACCCGTCACCAGACAAACGCTGGCCATTGATCGAGGGTTTAATTCCCCTCGTGTCTGCTAAGAAGATCCCACCGTTTATTCAAACCACGCAAATTGATCCGACCTGGTTTACTCATGCCACAAGTCATATTTGTTGTGCATTAGGAACTAATGCCTGCTGTGTGTAGAATAGGCTTTCTGTTGTTCATATGTAGGAAATATGTTCATCCTGGCTCTTTGTCATATGATGGCAGCAAATCTGTAGCCTGAACACAGTTTTTCTTCCTTTTACCTATATTATAATTTTTTTTCCCTACCTGCAGAAAAATGTCCTCCGAAATATACCATGCAATAAAAAATCCATGCCTCAGTCAGGATGCATCAGAAACAAAAGACTATTTTGCACCAGCTTGTAGAACAGCAGCCATTTTTCTCAGTCACTGTTATCACCCTGGCAGAGCAGAGCACACCGATGATGAGCGGGACAGCTGGGTGTGAGATGGGCCGTCAGCCAAATGATGTCCCTCACCTTGGCTGTACTGCAGAAATCGCAACATTCATCTCCCGGCACATTCACAGGTGTCGTAGGGCCCCATTGGCCAGCGTCTAACTTTGTCTCACGGTGGCAGAAATACAATACACGACAGGCACACTTGAGGATTTAATACTCGCACATGCAACGCAAGGACAAAAAACAAAGGGGAACCTGAGACACTTGTCATTATGCAACCCACGCTAAAATATCACAGTTTTTGCCATGAGCAACAGACATATTCCAGCACATACGGTACCGTACGCCCAGGTGTCACATTTCTTCATCCTTCGGGGGTTTAATTTCCCCATCTCCTGATGTGGCGAAAGCACTGATCCGTTGCCCATTCCAGGGAAGCCCTCCATGTTTCTCATCTGTCATTTCAGCAGGGCCACAGATTGATCTGGATGAAATCTCTGAGCTGATCCCAGTAAAGCTGGTCAACGGGAACTAATCACAGCCCAAGGCCTAGTTTTTATTCCTGTTCAAAGAGGCTGCGTATGATTAGCCTGGAGAAAATTTCGTGCGATCCATCCAAGTCTCCGAGCTTGAAACAAAAACAAATAGTCATTTGGGTTTCTCTAATTGTCAGCCAGAGGTTGTTTTGTTGTTTTTTTTTCCACCCTTTTGTCTTGGAGCAGACCTATCCTTTGTGGATAGACCTGAATCTAAAAACCTGACCTTAGCCGTTCACGGCAAAGACGACATCCATGTTTATATTCCCAGCTCTGCCTCAACCAGAATACAGTCTGTGAGGAAAACAAACTCAACTTGTTTAGCACATGATATGCATGTTAAAAGAAAAAAAAAAACAGAAACAAGCACATATCAACGGAAACACAGTTTAATGTAGTGGGGCATCTTTAACCATTTACTTCAATAGAATGCACTGTCAGATTTTATATGAAAAATAAAAAAAAGGAAAAACCTCAACACTGGCTGTCGTGTTTCACTGTTATGAACTTTATGAACCCACGTCTTTGTTTTGACACACTGCTTGGGAAAAGTTCAGAATTCACTTCCACAAACGCACAGGGGAAAATATTTCACATCCTACACAATTCTCTTCATAAGCAAGTGCTGTGTTTCTGACTCTGCAGCAGGAGTGGAGCCCAACTGGGAGCAAAAATGGAAACACATGGTCACTAGTAACTGAGTTGAATGAAATGAAATGTCCTATATTAATGTGGTCCCTTATTTGTTGCAGGGTTTACTTTCTAAAAACTCAGGAAGTAGAGAGCAATGGCTATTTTAAATTATCTGCACATGTATGTTAACCCTTTACCAGTCCTTTAGGGGGCATCGTAGAGCTCCAAGTCTTTTGCAACCATGTGACCGACATTGAAGATCAACTATATGAGAGAAATGTTGCTACGTGTAAACAATATTATTGGTGGGATAAGTAGTTCTGTTAATGAAAAAGAATATTTGTTCTGTTTCGGCTGCAGTTTATTGACTGTAAGTCCTTAAGGTTGTAAATACTGCGTCTGTACTCAATCTTCCAGTCACAAAATTGTCCTTCCATCACTGTGACTCATTCTGCAGAATCTATATGTTTTATAAATGAGGCAGTTAAAACTGATTCCACCCCGATTTTGACCCCTCAGTGCGGCACCATCGACTCTGGCACGTACGCAAACCTGACCGAAAGAAACCTGCAGGACGCCCAGAAGTTTTTGCTGATGCATGAGGTGGTCCAACCCCTGGTTCCTGTGCCCTACTTCATGGAGGATAATGTGCGATTCACCCATGTGGCAGTGGACGTGGTGCAGGGAAAAGACCTCCTGTTTCACATCATATATCTGGCTACAGGTACGTGTTTTTTTTTTGTGTTTGAGTGTATACAGCACGTTAAAATTTTAGGATTTTAGAAATATGAGTTGGACAGCAGTTTTCACCGAGCTGCAGGAGTGTGTTTGTGCAGTTGTGTTATAATGTTAAATTATCTTCTTTTATTAGCATTGTTACCGGTAGGTGTGGTGGAGCATCTAAAAAAATAGCTTGCATGGAAAAAAAATACTGTGACATTGACATGCTCAAAATATGCACTGAAACAACACTGAATTACTTCTCACCAAAATATGACTCCGACTAGCTGCTGTTAGGAAAGTTTTAAATAAGACAAATGTCAAAAGAAAGAAGTCGATGATGTGCTTCAACACCCAGCTCCAATATCTCAGACATGCTCCCGATTCAACCTGGTTTGTTTTTGCTGATCACATTATTGTTTAATTACACCAGTTTGACACAGCGTGATGTCGACACAGTGTGAAAAACAATCACTAAGGTGACAGCACTGCAACGTCCCCCGTGCAGCAGTTTCTCCGAACACCGACGAATGGAACAGGATCTGAACGTAGTGACCCATTTGACTGTGATACTGTAGTATATTGTGGCAGTGCGAGAAATGTCAACACCAGTTTCCAGTTGCACTGTCCCTGTTATCTCAGTGAAGACAGAGAGTCAGACCAGCCCCGGCCTTTTCAAGTCCACTGCCTCTCCGCTTTGGCATCTCTTACCAAAACTCCCCTCTCTTTGTTTGCATGGTGATGTGATCAGTGTAGCATCAGTCAGGAGCTGCCCACAGTGCAAGTTCCCCAGACACTAACCAGACGCTAATGAAAACATCTGAAACTCTGCCAAGGCCATTGTGCAGCGCACACTCAGTGCCCAGCCATGCACCACTATTAATGCTGAGACGTGCAATGCTGTGGGGGACAAGGCAACTGTTCCACAGTAGCATAGAACAATGTCATAAATGATCCTTCCTTGTTTCTTATCTAAATGATCCCAGAGTGTTTTTTTTTCTTTCTTCTAAATACATAAACTAAGTCAGATATATATATATATATATATACATATATATATATATATTATTTGTGCTTTATTTTGGACAGACTGTTGTGCTCAATCTTAAATAATTCTATTTTACCTCAAGCTGACAAGTAAAATGCAACACCATGGAGATATAGTGATGGTGATGTTATTAATATTAGACAAGTATTTTTGCAATATCA
>JAFBJS010058868.1:265551-285447 GCA_016785265.1 Paraplagusia blochii
TTGTACTGACAAATACAGTGCTTTTAGTCATTGCATGGTTTTGTGTTCATTGTTTCTCCCAGGTGATAAACCTTTAGTGGAACAAGGCATTAAGATGAACAAGGAATTGAAGAAAACAGCAGAGTCGGCTAATAATTTTTTCCATGACTGTATTTGCTGCTCGTCTGTCTGTCTGTCCATCCGTCCATACA
This sequence comes from Paraplagusia blochii, assembly GCA_016785265.1. NCBI lineage: Eukaryota > Metazoa > Chordata > Actinopteri > Pleuronectiformes > Cynoglossidae > Paraplagusia > Paraplagusia blochii. The sequence continues at coordinate 265,743 of JAFBJS010058868.1, forward strand.
TCCAGCGCGTAAACACAACCAGAAAGTGTAACTGTTTTGTTTACCCCTGTCTTCACTCCAGATACTGTAATGAACACCTGCCCTGTCCTCCCCACGTCTACTGGTCGGCCTGGTCTGCATGGGAACGCTGCAATGTGCCTTGCGGCGGAGGCATCCAAACAAGACGCAGAACCTGTGAAAACGGCAACGACTGTCCAGGGTGTGGTCAGGTCTGTCACTGCACACAATGGCTCCCACATGCACCATCCTTGTCTCTCTTTCTCTGACTGTCCATTGTTTGGATCTCAGACTCAGTCATTTGATGCAACAAACTGCTTGTTGTGATGAAACTGGAACACTGACATGACTAAATCCTGGGGCTGCAGTTACACAGTGGCAGCAGCCCTCAGCTTTATTACCCAGGCCTATTTAATACCTTACACACATTCACTAATCACACAACATATGAAAAGGCTTATTTTCTCGCCAGAAAGTTTTCTCTCCAGCTCAGATGATGCAAGTCATGGTGGAAACACGAGCGCTTGTGTTGTTGACAGAGCGCTGGGATACTGGTGTTATTTCTAGTGCTGCGTCTTTGCACTTTCACACATGCCTAGCATGCATGCACGCACGGACCTCCGTACAGTCGTGCAAAAATAAAGTGAATGATGGCTAAAGCTTTGCATGTCCCACTGGAGATCAGTTAAAGAAAATAGGTCAGGGACTGTTGGGGGATGTAGGTCACAGAAATGGACTTGTTTGGTAAAATCTTGTTTTTGCCTTTGCATCACCATTAAATAGAGGTTGAAGATTTCAACTCACAAAAAAAAAAAAATATCCAAATAGACAGTTCATATTTTGATATTTTAGGTTTCCTGTGTGTGTGAAGTTACTGAATTATAAAACAGAATTAAGGGTGTGTATTCTTGTGAAGCAGATACACTTTATCCACCCCAGGGTAAAATTGTTACCCTTAACAAAGTACGTCATAGGGTGGATTCTTTTTTTCTTTGTGAAAATTACCTTTGCCAATGTTTATTTGTCAAAATCTGTCCTTTTACTTTATATGTTTTTTTCTCAGTTAACAAAATTAATTTGATAAACTTCCTTAGTTCCAGCACTTTTCTTTTGTTATTATTGTTTTTTTAACTTTTAATTTCCCTGTAGCTTTGTCTGCTGCAGTGTGTTTTTAACTAAACAATCACCAACCTTCCTTTTATTGATGTGTTGGTTAATGTGTTAGAAAACCGAATGAACAATTATTGAAACTTAATTCTTAATTTTAACAAAATATCTAATTAACTAGAGCAATTTCCAACACACCAAATACCTTTAAATGAAAAAAAAAGAAATGTGTTGAATTGGACAAAAAAGACCTTGAGTATTTTTTCACTCTTAAATTCCCAGTAGAGTCAAAAAGACAAATGCACGGAGGTTAAAATGAAGTTTATTTTTGTTTTGTTTTTTTTGTTGAATTCATCAGAGTTTGAAATGAGGCATTCAAGGACATTTTAATGTTAACCCGAATTTCTAAAACACATAGTGCTGTTTGCGTAACAGTCCAGTGAATCCCACATCGGGCCTCGCAGCCTGCAGAGCGTTTTCAGCGTGCTGTCAAATGATTGCCTGCGACACACGATCGGACCACGGACGGCGAGTAGAACGCCTCAAATGAAAAGACTGACCTCCCATTCAGTCGCAGTCGTGCAGTCACTCCCTCTCCTCTCACACAAACACTCCCCCTCAGATGACAGCTGTCTGATTTCTGTCAGCGTGCTGCAACCATTATCCTCACTGAAGTATTCTGGGAATGCTGTAGCATTCCTGGAAAGAGTTGGACGGCCATGAATATCGGGAGCAAGAGTTGTTTGAGGGAAAAAGTGCGGAATGGTGTGTTGGTCAGTTTCAGAGGAGAGGAGATGATAAATCATTGCGCTCTTGTTTGTTGTCTTTCCTTATCTTAATTGCGGTTATCACAGACATGAGACGTGGAATTACAAGCAGACGTCACAGGTTTTCCCGCTCGTTTCATTGGAGGAATTTTCCTACAGACAGTGATGCAGTATTCAGACAGATCAAATGGGAGAAAAAAGAAAACTTAATTTCCTGCTTTACATTTTACTGCTGTGATAAGGTGCTTAATTGCACAGCTGTTAATCCATAACACTTGACTCAATGCACTTGCAGCCCCTTAAGAGCTGCAGCTTAAGCGTTTAAGAGTGGGAACTGTAAAAGACCGACAAGGCGGAAATTTAGGGGTTTTTTTATAAAGAAAAGTTATTGCTAAAATGTGTCACAGTAAGGATGATGAAAATGTGTTCTCACAGCTTAGTTGTATAGACCACCCTCCACAAAGTAAGAGATAAGTGTGATGTGAGTGTTTTTATGGGCCATCTGTCTGTGTGTTCTCTACCCCTGGACAGAAGCATGTTTAATTAAACAGAAGGAGACCACACACACACACACACACACACACACACAGAGTCAAACTCTGCGACTCTTTTTTATTTAATCAGGCACCCTGCAGAGAACTGAGGAGAAGAAAGTTGTGGCAGTCTTTGACGTGTGTGTTTGTGAGTTCATGTTTACCTGTCAGGGCCAGGGACGCTGCTGCCACCTGTGGTCAGCTGCAGGCATATACGAAAACATGAATCGAACGCCACCAGCAGACATCTGCTTTGTGTTTTACTGTATATGTAAAGAACAGGCAGATCTGATGAAGAAGGGAAAACTTTTCAGTAAAATAGAGTAATCATAGTGTCACTGAGTTCTCCAACACACTGATTTTTTTTTTTTTTAAGGCCAAATTAGTAAATATGCAGACCGTAAAGTTTTTCTAAGAAATTCCTCCTGATATTTTTGTTTCAGCATCATTAGTTTGTCTCAATTCTTCATTTAGAATCCATGTGTCCACTGTAGAAGACTGTTGGAGAATTCCTCTGTATCAGTAACCTTCAGTCAAACCATGGAGGCAGCCATGTTGATGGACTGTTGTCACCAATCAGCTCCTCCATTGGTCTAGAACCATCACCTGTTAAGCCGTGCCACCACGAACCAAAACCGTATAATGCCCTGAAAGAGCAAGTTCTGAATAAAATGCCTCACTGATTGGACAGGATTTCTTTTGCAACAAACTCTTTCCAGAAGCTTAACATAAATCATTATTTTTAATGAACTCGAGTTTGTGTATTTCAGAAAACTCGAACCAAGATGAAACAATATAAGGGTTTGTCTTCCTCCACAGAACAGAATGTTTGTGTTATGTTTAATTTAAGAAATGTAAGATAATAAAAAAAAAATCTGACCGCCCCCATGTTATACTTTCATGTTATGGTAAAACACTATATTTTTGTTGTTAGGCAAAAATGTGGGAAAAAGAAAAATGAGAAATATTAAGCATTCATATCATCATTTGTTTTTTTATTACCAACAAATCCCATTAACATTGTAGATGTTGACCTTTTGTTTTTCCTTAGTCCAACTCAGATGAGTTTCAGCCCTGAAGTTCTCAACAGGGTTTCTCCACAAAATAGATGTTCTGTGTGGCTGTCTCTGTCCATAGCATTGCCTCAGGTAACATTGTAAATGCAGCAGCAGACTGTAGTATGAGACACTGACTTCCTAAAGGAAACGTGACGTTATAGAATGGTGGGTTTTTTTATTTTTTATTCTTCTTCTAACACAAAAACTTAAGCACTAGTGATGTGCCACAACCAAGGATTGGTTTAAAAGGGACCTCAGAGAATGTTTCATTTATTACCCTTTCAGTCGCATTCATCTCATACAAGTCTGACCTACATACTCCCTTTCTGGACACCAAATGATTCTTAAGAAAAAGAAAAACATGGGTAAAGGTTCTGTACTCAAGTCTTTTGGACCTGAAGAGGTAGGTTTTCTGAAGATGGAGACCTTGGAAGAAGATGGTCAGAGATGTGTGTTTGAAAAGCAGGCAGTAAAGATGGATAATGGTCAGAGTGAGTACTGCCAAGGTCTACAGTAAAGGAGTATCAGCTCATGAGTGTTGTGATATTGGTCACTGTTACGTAGGTGACTGTTACAGAGGTGACTGTTAAAGTGGTGGCCGTTACAATGATGACTGTTACAGTGGGGACTGTTTCAGTGGTAATTGTAAAAGTGGTGACTGTTACAGAGGTGATTGCTACAACGGGGTCTGTTACAGTGGTGACTGTTACAAAGGTGGCTGTCACAATGGTAACTTTTACAGAGGTAACTGTTACAGTGGTTATTGTTACTGTCGTGACTCATAGAGTGGTAACAGTTACAAAGGTGGCTCTTACAGTGGTGACTCTTAGAATGGTGACTGTTACAAAAAGGTGGCAGTTACAATAGTGACTGTTAAAGTGGTGATTGTTACAGAGGTGACTGCTACAATGGGCTCTGTTAAAGTGGTGGCCGTTACAGTGGTGACTGTTACAGATAAGACTGTAGAAAAGGTGATTGTTACAGAGGTAACTGTTAAAGTGGTGGCCGTTACAGTGGTGATGGTTACAATGGTAACTGTTACAGAGGTAACTGTTACAGTGGTGATTGTTACTGCCGTGACTCATAGAGTGGTAACGGTTACAAAGGTGGCTCTTATAGTGTTGACTCTTAGAATGGTAACTGTAACAAAAAGGTGGCAGTTACAATAGTGACTGTTAAAGTGGTGATTGTTACAATGGTAACTGTTACAGTGGTGATTGTTACAGCCGTGACTCATAGAGACTCATAGAAAAAAAAATAAAGTTTAGTATTTTTAACGTGTCAGCCTTGGTGTGTTTTAACAGTTGGTAACCTGCTCAGACTGGTGTCACACCGGGTGGATGGAGTGTGTGAATCTGATAGAGATTCAGGCCAAGGACAGTTTAATTTAAACTTCATTGTTTCACCTCACAGAATCACTTTGCCTCAGTCAACACTTACTGTCACTTCTTGCGAGAGAAAAAGAACAAGACGTGAATTTTAGCTGGCTGCAGAGGTATTTATGTTCTTACTTGTTTTTCTCCACTGATATCACTATGTGGGGTATAATGAATAAAATTAGATATATCACTGCACACTTAATAGTTCATTTTACAGATGGTATAAAAAAATGTAAAAATAAACACATATACGCACATGTCTCTAGAGCATGGGTGTAATCTGAAAAATTACTTGTTTCCAGCTGTTATCAAATAATCAAAGCTCATATTTAATTTAATTGGAAACAACTAGTGCAACAACATATTTCCTATTGTTATTTTAAACTATTACTTGTGTTTCATTTAATATGTACAGTACTATGAGTCCACAAGATCAATGTAGGGGACAATAAAAAATGATTGCTGTAATTTACAGCCATAACCCTGTGCATTCATATGCATTCCTTTCCTTTGTATTTAATTATTATGCAGTGAAAAGTGTAAAAGTTAAATCATGACTAGTATTATACAAGCAATTTCTTGTATTTCTTTAGGAATTAACATGGGTCTGAGGAATCAGAAGTTTTCTGATGCAGAAAACAGCATTTTTTTAGACTCTGTAAGAAATTCAGGTCCAGGCCTAATGATAATGATATTGAAAGTTGCTGTATTTACCAGTGAGAAGCTGAGATTTGCAGCACGTGATGAACCGGGTTGAGAGCCGTTCGTGCTGTTTTTTTTTTTTTTGCAAGCAGAATTATGTGTGGTCACAAGCGGTGTGTTCTCTCTATTATTCTCCGTTAGGCTTTGTGTGCACTGTGCGTGTTTGCATGCGCGTGTGCAAACAGCTGACAGCGGTCTTCATTATGAAGTCAGACGGGTGGGCAGACAGAGAGAGGAGTCTACGTTTGACTAAATGTGTTTTGGTCGGCGCCGCTAATTAAAGTGATGTGTCACAGAGACTGGAGGAACATTAAGGCCTTCATTTCCACTGACTCCGCTGTAATGGATGGAGATGTGGTGGTGATTATTCAGTCTAAAGTCCCACATCTGGTCCAGTCACCTGACCGCCAATGTACTTGTGTAGTATCATGTGTATTCCATAAATTTACTATCACTCCCTTAGTGCAGTGCATGTTTATTTGAAATGTATTCTTGTATTGCAGATCTTTCTCATGGGTTTTGTGTGGTTCATACTATTTTTAACATTTTAGTGATTCTTGTGAACATTTTCAAGCCTAAAAAAAGAACAAAAAGCAAAAACGTAAAAGTACATACATACATAACCTGTACAAATGGGTAAAAGAGATTTATTAAATGTTAGAAAAACCACAATAGTCATTTTGACTGTTTTTTGGAAAATATATTAGAAATAATGTCAATAATGTCCTTGTCCATCCTTGATTTCCTTAATATATCTATACTAGAAAGAATTTCAAATGTTTTAGAAGAAACGCAATAAATTCAACATAACATCTAAGACATCTAAGAATTGCAAAACACCCAGGTTGTGACGAGGTCTTTGGAAGACAATGACCTACAGGGGACGTAAAGGGACATGTAAATAATATAATAACCCGTAGGCGTCTCTACTCCGTGGTCTTTGACAGGGTGGTATTTTAAAGGTAATCCTTAAGAGCTGAGAAACCAGTGTATACACCTATACTGTATACCTGCTGCTGCATGTGGTTTTGTTTTTGTCGCAGGCACTCAGAGAGAGAGGGAGAGATAGTAGGAGAAGAGGGAAACGCAGGTAAAGATGTGGAATATATTCCACCCTCCAACCACATTAATGCATGTCTCAATAAAAAATAAGAGATTGGGAGTTGAAACTTCCTGCTCCATGTCCCAACACCTCCAACGATTCTCTCTCCTTCTCTCTCCCAGTATATAACAGCCAGAGTGAGTGGAAAACTTTCTGGATGGACAGAGAATACATAAAAAAACTGCCTGAATCCAAATGCTGCCATGCAATGAATTAGAAATGTCCTATTATTGTAATTATGGTCACAAACATTGGCTCCTCCTCCTCACATCTGTACTGACCAATCAGACATTAAAAGTTCACATCCTGCATCCTCCTACTGTTTCCTCTTCAACTCCAGTCTCCAACACATCACTGTAGCCAGACTCAGAGCAGACGTCTGATAAAGGTGTGGGACACAACATGACATCTCTGCTTTCCATTTGTCCACAGTGCAGCCAATCACAGCTTGTGAAGGGAGGGAAGAAAAGGATTTAATCAAATTATGTGTTTCTCATTCTGCTTTTCACATCTCTCTGCTTTCTGCCCTGTTTTCACTTTTGTCTAATTTCTTTGGAATTAAGCTGAACATTGAGCACAGTGAAGGGAACTGCCTTGTTTCTCTTGTTGCGTTGCACTTGTTCCTGGGTCTTTTTTTTCTCCAAGTTGCAAGTGGTAATATCTAGAATAAACTTGGTGATTTTTTTTTCATTTCTTTAGTTCAACATCTGAACTGTCAGTCCAATTGTTCCGTTTCTCTTCTGTCGCTACATTATATCACGTTGCACCTGAAATGAAATCGCTAATTCACTTGATGTGATATGAAGGCAACTAAGTTTGGATGTTTTCAGTCTCAGATTTTACAGCAATATTAAGAGAAATGTTCTCTATCAGCAATAATCTTTGGACTTTTTTACATAATGCAATCTCTGGTATTTGCATGGCATAATGGCCTTAATGAGGCTCATTACACATTACACTATCTTTTAAGAACTGTTAGTGGGTGTAATGGTTCACCATTTTTCTTTTTATGGGTGCAGGCCATTCTCAAGAGCCATTAAAATATGATGTTAGAGTAAAAGCAAACAGTCGCCTCAGTCGCACCATGAAGGCACGGAGTTCTCCCATCGAAATTAATACAACAAAAACAACACAATGTTTAGAAAAACAGGCATGAAGGTGCATACTCCTGCTGCTGCTGCAGTGATTGTTAATGAATGGTGCTCTGGCCTCCTGTAAAACCTGCTTCTTCGTGTAAATGAACTTACAATGTTGGACGGGCAGAGAGAGAGATGGAGCAGGATGGGGAAAAATGGAAGTCTCTGCAAATGGGGAGAAACACTGCAGGACTAATACCAACAAATACATAATGATGCTGTTAAGAGAAAGAGAAAAAAAAACACTGACAGACTGAACAATTAACTTTTAACATTAACTATTTTATTGATTTGAAAGTTTACCAGTGTGTCCATCAAACTAAGGGAGTGCAGTCCAGTGTTAAGTATGTTGACTTCCAATTTTTCGTCAGAGCCAAATGTTGTTTCTCTGTATGAGGAGACACTGAGCACAGACTAAATAGAAAGTTAGGAGAGGAAGGAAAGGTTGCAGTTGAAATGTATGAAATGCAATGACGTAATAGGGTAGGCAGTAGATAAGACATGTGTATGTATATATATACATATATTGAGAGAGAGAAAGAGACAGACAGATGAAACAAATATAATTGAAATTGAAACAAAAATATTTTTCAGTTGAAAGACTCAGAGAGCGAGTGAGCAAAAAAAAAAAAGAAGTGTCAAAATTAACACTTCCTTTTTAAGATCATTTGTACAATAATATCCACGACCTGAGTTTGTGGTTCTCCGGTGTCGATTCAGATGACAGATTTCTGAATAGTATAGCTTGGCGAGTATTCTCTGTACCTCACACCTTAACACTTCCTTTTTAAGATCATTTGTACAATAATATCCACGACCTGAGTTTGTGGTTCTCCAGTGTCGATTCAGATGACAGATTTCTGAATAGTATAGCTTGGCGAGTATTCTCTGTACCTCACACCTAAAACTTGAGATAATTTTCACCTACAGTGTCAGACCTTTTTATTTTTTTCCAGGGACTCACATTAAAAGTTGCGTTGGAGTTGATGTGAAAGTATTTGTAGAGTTTGACTTAAAATCCAATAATTATCTTCCCAAAACCTATACATCGACACTAATTCACAGAGAGTACGGCCGAGAGACAGAAAAAAAAAAAAAAAATTACCTACTAGACAAGCCTCATTAAATATGTATTGTGTTTGGCCACCTTCAACAACTTAACACAACAAACACCCACGGATCATTTGCCTTTTTCTCTCATTCATGGCACGTTTGTTTTCCTGACACTGTAGGCTTCAGTGAAGTCACACACACACACTTTTTTTTTCGTCTTTCTCTCCCTCATTGGCTGATGATCAGAGGCGGTGGGATGGCCAGTGAGACGTGATCATGTTAAATATTAATGTCTGGATGTGATTACTGGGTGAGATAGACATGAGAGGCAGAGGGAGACAGTGAGGGAGGACAGCAGGAAGTGCAGCGGCGGTGGTGGTGGTGGTGGTGGTGGTGGCGGCGGCGGCCTCATTCATCACAGAGTCCTCACAGAATCCAAATCCTCCCTGTGTTTTTAACCTTGCTGCCCCAGGGAGGATGAGCAGGAAGAGTCCACCAGAGGAGGGAGAGACAGAGGAAGGTGCAGCGACAGCGACAGAGATGAAACAGTGATAAACACAACAGAAGCCATCACAGAAAAGAAAGATCTGACACAAAGAAACCTATGAATACCCCGTTGAAAAGAAATAAATATATATCTATATAAACAAGGCTGGAGATGAATAGATAAATGGGAATAGAGAACAAAAAGAGCCCAACATCCTTTTTTGATGTATGATGCTCTCCTGCGCTGACCTGTCTGACTGCCCCCTGTGACGAGCTGACAAATGGGCTGAAAGGCTCTCTTATCTTATTTTGTCAAGGTCTGGCAGTCACTCAAGGCCCATTCAGCATAAATAAACAAGCGGTGAAGAAATGACAGTCATCTCGCCTTCCCCTCTCTGGTTTCATTTCCCCCAGACCCATCAGCACCTTCACCTCCTTATTTATTTAGCTTTGCATAAGTGCGGCCCGGACCATCGGCTGATTATCCACCTTTCATCTTCCAGAATCACATCATCAAACCAGCTCACCATAACATGGATATCTTTTTTGTTTTTTGGGAGGGGGGGACTAGTAGTTTTGGTTTGCAGGGGGGAAGGGATTGGGTGAGAGATACTTGGAGAATGAGAAGCACATATCATATTGTTAGAGCTTCAGTGACGTGTTTTTCATTTTGACTGCCCTGGCTCTAAGAGTCAGAAGCAGATGGAAAAAGAAGCAGCATTATTGCCTTCCTTTTCTCACTTTCCATTCCTTCGCCTCTCTTTATTAACTTCCTCCCTTCCCATCACTCTCTACTCTCTCTTGCCTCACGCTCTCGCACATAAATTAGACCGGACTGTCGACCCCTTCACGCTGGCTTATTTGCCTCTTGCCATGTATAGCCTTGCAGGAGTCACTGTGTACTTGTCGGTCAGTGAGAAAGTAAACAGAGCTGGCTTTAACCAGAGGTGTTTGGTGGATGAATATGATATAAATGACAAAAAATTCACCCAGCACCTTCAAACTCAGGCCCGGGGGCCAAATCTGGCCCACAGTGTAAATATATTTGGCCCGCAAGATCATATCAAATGTGGAGAAGTGTTGACCTATCATTATGTAATCAAGGCATGGGCTAATATTTGGACTCCAGGGCCACAATACTGGCCTCAGGAGTAGATAGATGCAGTATTTGTGTGACTTAAATTATGACGTGTAAAGTCATGCATAAATGCTAAAATGCAAAATGCATTTATATTAGTTTTAGCGCAATCTACTAGGGAAATGTGGGCATTTCGAAAAAGGAAAACAGTAGAATGGATGGTAATGATAATATAGAGAAATAGTACAATTATAACAAGTTTGGCGGCAGATTTAATTGCCAAACAGCCCAACTCATACTCATGTAGTTTGCCCAGGCTTGTTATAGACTAACAAAAGTCTTGTTATATATTTGTAATATATGCAATTTGTTGGTATATATCAATTTTTTGTTTTGGTTTGTGAAAAAAAAAAACTTTTGTAAAGAACTGAACAGGCTACAGATAAATGAAGATAATAAGAGACAAATACCACAGTTTTATTTTCTAGTTAATTTTTCATGTTACATTAAGCGTTGGTTGTTCCAGACGTTTGTTTCCATGTAAAGAAAAACAACATTACAGATGTGGAAAGTAAAAAATTAGAATAGTTGACATTGTTTGAATTTTTTTAATAAATAGTAAGTTTCGCTTAAGATTCAGTCCCAAATTTTAATATTTAATTTTAATCAAAATAAAAAAAACCTCTAAAGCTCTAAAGTTAATTTATTCCCTCATGAAATATGCTGTTTAATTGCACAATGCTCATCTTTGAGGTTTTGAAAAGTTCTGGGAAAATAAGGCCTGTAATTATTAAAGTTTATCTCTTTTATAATCATTTTCACCCGCAGCAAAGTCTGGCCCGGCTCACTCTAAATGTTTGCTAAACTGTCTCTGTCCCCTTGTGTCCACAGGAGTACCAGCCATGCAACACGCTGCCCTGTCCTGACCTGAAGAAAACTACGCCCTGGACTCCCTGGACACCCGTCAACATTTCCGACAATGGCGGCCACTACGAGCAGCGATTCCGCTACACGTGCAAAGCTCGCATCCCAGACCCCAGCCTTTTGGAAGTAGGCAGACAGAGGATCGAGATGCGCTATTGCTCCAGCGATGGATCCACGGGCTGCTCCACTGACGGTGAGTGAGTGGAAGAGACGGGTGTTCGCTCTCCTGCTATCTGCGCCTCTGGTCCTTCCTCTTATCTCACTCCAACTGGCTTTTGTGTCTCTCTGCAGGCTAGTTACTGGCCTTCTTGCCTGGAGCTATTCCTCCTCGCTATGTGACTGTTGTTCATTAGATTTTTTTTTTTAACCCAACTCAGTTCCTCCAACTTTACTTTCTGCTGTCCTCAAAAAGTTTCTGTCTTAATCCGCTCTTGTGTGAATGCTTCTTCTTCTCTCAAACCTTATCCGCGGATCAAAGCATTAGAAGTGTTAACGTATTCCCAACCAACGGAGCTGATCAGCTGCTGACGGTTAATTTTAGCTCCTCTATGCTTCCCGTTGCACTTGTGTACACACACTCAGTCACGGTCTAAGCACAGTGGTACAAACTCTCACTTCTTTTGCCCGTGCGCCACACAGTCCCGGCTGAGCCCCACCCCTGGTGGATCAAACGCTGTAAACGTCTGTACAAACAGCCCCGCTAATTGAGACGTCCTTTATGTTGTCAAGTAGAAGTGTATTAGAGGGGAGACGGGCTGGGTGGCACCACATCACAGCAGACCACAGTCAAAGGCATCACTTAATGTGTCTGTGCAGCAGTGGCTCCCAGTGAAAAGTCAATTTTTTTTTTTCCTTGCACAGCTTTTTTCGAGTTAACGCCTAGCTGGGCTGCTGGAAACCTCCCATTACTTTGCGTTCATGAGTGTCTGTGGGAGGTCTGCGGCTGCCACATGCAGCAGGGATCACAGAGACTCGCTAAAATATACACTAACAGTGGGTTTGTCTCCGCTCTCATCTGCCTGTCTTTTACATTTCTGATTATTATTATTACCTTTCTGACAGGTACAGGTTGTTCTCCTCTCGCTCTAAAGCTCACACGTCTACCTTCCCTGTGAGGGATTAAAAAAGTACGGTGAGAAAACCCTCATGTGGACCTGGGTGAAAGTCAGACGTTCCAGCCGTGAACAATCAAACACCTGCGATAACAAGTTCCTGTTTCTCCACAATAGTCAGAGAAAGTGGCAAAGGGTGTGGGTTTCACTATAAGGCCAAGAAATAATATGTTTTTCTTAAGAAAAAGGAAAAAAATAATATAAGCTTGTTCAGAAAAGTTTTTATTTTCTTAATTCTTATTAAATCAAGTTTTAACATAATAATGCCCATGTTTGGGTGATGTTCTGCACAAGATGACTGTCACATGTTTATGCAGGGTACGCCCGAGGTGAAACCTAATAGTGTTTCATCTCACTCCAAAGTCTCAAATAATATGAGAAGAAGAAAAGAAGAGGTTACGTTCAGATTAAAGCATAAACATTGTCCCAAAATATCCTGTCCATTATTTATGGCAAGACAATTGTGGCAACTTGATTGATCAGGGCTTAATAAGTGGTGGCACTGGTCAACAGGTGATGGTTTTGACAGCATGATGCTCAGGGTCACCTGGTAGCCCCTATGGTCAACCTAAAGTGCCCATAGTGTGTGTTCAAAAAAACAAAAATTGGCAAAAAATGAGTCAAAATGGTTCTGTTGCTTTTTGAGCAGAGGTTACACCTTTAATGATATTTAAATGGGTGTGGTTATGATGGTCAGAAGAATGGTCACTGTTATTGTTTGGTAAAGTTGCTTGAAACAAGAATTACGACCACGGTGCAACACAAACAATGGAATATTGTGGCATGTTGGAGAGTTTTATATGTGTATATATATATATATATATATATATATATATACCTGGATGCCTTCATTGGATATGTCTCAAAGTAACTCGCAAATATACTCAATGGTACTCCCTTAATTCCAGCTCCACATCACTTGGCGTTTAGACGTGTTTTCTTCCAGGTCAAAATGAAAAGTGTTTATTTGCTTAACCAAATAAATACTGTAGTCTAACTAGGTCAGGTTTGCCCAGTAGGTAGATGGGGATCTACCAGTGGATCTCCAAAGGAGTGTTGGTAGATCCTGAGCAATAACATGAAGAAAAAATAAATAAAAACCAGAGATGTAATTCTATTTCAAGATGCTAATTACTGGGCTAAAATGAGGGTAAGATAGATATTGAGTCAAACAGTATAACATATGTTATACGTTAATGTAGAGAGTAAGATATCCAGTTTATATAGGGGAATATATTTAGAGTTTTTTAATCCAAATAGATCACATAAGACAAAATATTGTGGACACCCGTGCTGAAGACAGGCTGTTGATAATACATTTCTACCCATTAACAGTATGTTATGTTGACCAGTCCATCATTAACATGGACAAATATATTGATATTGTGTCTGAAACTTAACATTTTCCAGATTAACAGACTCCAATATTGACCTGTTATTGTTGTCTTTGAGACGTGACAGTAGTTGGTAGTCAGTCCTCCCCATATACAGTCTGATGGTCCACCCACTCTCTCCATTCAGTCAGTGAACGTCACACTGTGCCAATCTACAGATTGTGACGTATGTGTTCATGTTCTTCAATGTGATAAACAGTGAAGCATACCTGGCACCAGAGAATGGGAACACTGTTCGCGTAGCTCACCAAGGTGCAAATGAGGCACCAGCACGACTTGTTTTTCATAGAACTTAAGTCATAACAGACCGATATTGTGAACAACATTAATTTACAGATACTGTTTCCTTTCATTTTGATGATGCTGCTCTGGTGAAAATAAATGCAAGAGACTTAAAAAAAAAAAATAAAAAACTTCACACAGTGTGTATGAATGACGTGGGTATTGACAATGTTCAATAGAGGACGGACTTAATTTCACTATATGGAATTGATAGTGCAAATCCCCCCAAAAAAGAATTAAATTCTGTTCATATTCCACAATATTTATTGTTTTGTTTTGTTTTTTTTTTACATTAATGAATCCTTTTGTATTTTCACTTAAAATCCCTGCCATATTGACACATAACTCTGTTCTTTGTCCACTAGTGTGGCTGATCTGTTTTTTTTTGTTTTTTTTTATTTTCTAAATGCACGTCCTTGTAACTAACATGTCCTCAAAAGTGCATTTCTTTCTTTTATTTTCAATCAGTAAATTTTTATCACACAGAATTATTCTCAATGTCGAAACACTTACATTCAAAGAGTTTCAATCCTTCTCCCTGCCACCATGTGTTTGTTAAAAATTCTATATAAAATATGAAACAGTATTATTCCCCCAAGAGAAGGACGGTTTCTGCACACAGCTGCAGTGGAGCCTGAATGAAGGCAGGATCTATTGAGGTGTTCATGGCCTCTGTGTGCTGTTCTACCCTTGTCCCAGGTTGATTGTTCATCTCCAGGCTTCAATATGATTCACTTCTCAAAGGAGTTTTAAGTCATAACATCAGAAAGGAAAAAAATTGCAGGACAGGCTCCAGTGAACCCCTTGTTCATTTCTACCATTATCAAACCCACCATCCATCTGCGGAGCACTGTTGTGTTGCCGGCTGTGATTGGTGCAGTGGGCTGATGGACTGGCCAGGTTTGGGTGTGTATGTGTGTGTCTTTGTCTATATGTGAGTGTACTTGAAGGATTTTTCAATATATCCTCTATCTGTAGTGGTTTGGACTGAGGGACATAAGCCTTAGGGAGAACAGTCAAGTTTGGGACAAACTGATGAGCACAGTGAAAAGGCTATGCTGGGATGGGATTACAGCTGGGTTAGGCCAGGCTTGTCCAAATGCATTGAAAGTATCAGATTATCTAATGCCACTTAAAAGGTCTTTTATTTATATTTATTTATATATTATATTTATAGCAAGGGTGACACAAAGCAGATGGTTTGAAAACCCAGATCATCAGAAGTGTTGAAAAAGTTGTGTCTTTCTTCAATTCCTGCCACTACATGCGTTTTCTTCAACTAAACAAGAAATTATTAGTCATTTTAAAGTATTATATTATCATATCACACTACATATACATATATTGGGTGTAAACCAGTATTCCCCAATCAGCGCGAACCGGTTAAATGTCTTGTACTATTTTCACAGACTGGTCGTTAAGTTGTGGCAGATAAATACTCCTTAATAAAGTTACATTTCCAGTGTTTTATAGGTAGGAAATATTTTCCTACCAATAAAATCTTCCTACCCGAATTAACTGCACATTGGCACAAGGATTTCTCAAGTGAACACAGCCTATAACTTTCTGCTACCAGACAGGTATAAAAGGTTAGAATCTTGTATCAATGACGCTGCTTCATATTGAGTTTAAAGATTTTGAGTTTATTGTTGTTGTCTTCACCGAGAAAATATTTCCTAATCAAATATAGTTGCATTATTGATGATGGAATCCTAGCCATTCTACTGGTCAGTTCTTTTGTTGATATGGGTATGGATCGAGTGGAAGTAATAGACAGATGGGGCCAAAAGGAAACATTATTTCTCTGTGGTCCGGTACCAATTCACCCACGTACTGGTACCGGTCCCCGGCTGGTGCCACTGGTATAAAGGAAACATTTAAGTCATATGAGTAAGTACTGCAGGTATTTAGTGTTCTCAGGGCAGGTAGACAACTTCAGCCTGGTCGTTTCAACAGTAGCCTTGAAGCCTAAAAAAGAATCTGGACCCACCTCCAACTCCCAGACAGAGATCTTCAAGCCTTTTCCTTTTTTTTTTTTTTTTTTTTAAAAAGTCATGTTCAAGTTGGATGTCACTAATAAGCTCAGTTTTTCTTGTCCGGTTTTAATGGCCTCATGTTCGCCATTTGAACAAACATGGCGGTATTGAGCCAAGGAGTCTCAAGCTAGTTAATGCTACAACATCCCGTTACATCCTTTTTTCAAACCATTAGCAGCGGTAATGACAATCAGGAGAGGGAAACACTGAAAATATAAATAAATTATCTTTAATTCCTAATATGAACCGCACAATAATGGCTCGTTCAGTGGGGGCAGTGAGCGAGTATTTCAGGGGACTAGCGGGTAGCGGGCTCCCCACAGCGCACCACGTCGTTACTGTTTGCTTGTTTGTTTTTCTCATTTAAAACCATTGCATGAACTGTGAACAATTACTCTCAGCTGCCTCACTGATGTGGCTTTCATTCTTCTCTCTGAAAGTCCAACCCCGCTGTCTTGGATCGTTTTCGCTTCTCTTTAATTTGACACAATGTTGGAATGTTTGTGACCTGACATTTGAGTGTGTGAATTGTATTCGGAATTACAGCTGTGGGGAAGTGACACCTGGGAGTCACAGGAGAAATCTTTTATCACTATTGAGATTAAGAGAATGTTTGATATTCCACTGATGTTGCTGATCTCCTCCCAGCTACTCGTGTCTTTGTGTTGCACTGTCTCTGGTATTAAGATCTCTATCTATCTTTATTATGCAAAAAAAAAAGAAGGGTGTGTGGCTTAACCAAGCATTATCATAGCCCATTCATAGTGTATAACATACTGACTTGTTCTGTTTCAGTGATCCAGGCCTAATGATGATGATTAAGTGAGTTAATTACTTGAGATCTGTAGTAATTTGAAAACCGCTGCAGTCGTGTCCGCCCACTGATTGGCCATGCCGCTGATGTAACCGTTCTGTATCATTTCTCACGTCTCAATGAGAGATTTTTTTTTTTTTTTTTCTCCCATAAATACCTGGAATTCTTATTCACGTCACTACCCTCCTCTTAGTTCCCACTGATTGATGGTATGTCTTCATATAATATTAACGCCTT
This sequence comes from Paraplagusia blochii, assembly GCA_016785265.1. Lineage (NCBI taxonomy): Eukaryota > Metazoa > Chordata > Actinopteri > Pleuronectiformes > Cynoglossidae > Paraplagusia > Paraplagusia blochii. Next base: position 282,940 of record JAFBJS010058868.1, read on the forward strand.
AACACACACGTGAACATAACAAGGTGGTTTGCGCAGTGCGATGGATGTTTGTATTTTCCTCTGCCGTCTACATTGTTCCCATTTGGCTCCGACTGAGACGATGCCAGAATCTAATAGATCCCCACTTTTACAGCCCTCGACGCAGACGTCATGATTGTTGTTTTAGGACAACGTTGGCTCCATTAAGATGTCAATTGATATGACAGTAAAGAGGGCTGTTAGTATACACTTGATGGGCTGTATGTCCTTAATGAGAAGGATCATTTGCAGCAATCTAGCAGTTATAGCAGTAGACATGAATGTCGTGCAACAGTATGATATACAGTTTATTGATTCTGAACTTTTAAAACAAAAGAAAGATCCGTTTTGGCATTTTAATTCTACTACCTTCTGCCACTATGAGCCTCCATGTTTTTTTTTTTTTACTTTTTATTTAATATGCCATGTTCAGTTTACAGCTAGTGAATCTCTTGTGCACAACTGCAACTACAGCGTCCTACACAGTATTTAAATGCCCAATTTGGGGGGTATTTGGATTTATCATATACCCTAATAAAACCTACAAAGAGTAAAAGCAGAAATAGTAAAAATTAAGCTTCCAGTCTCACATTCAGTAAAAATAAAATTTTAGTGCCCATTAACTATTTATTCCTTCTTTCTAAATGTCTTTGTATTAATTCATAATGAAGGTTTTTAAGCCAAAAAGGGCAAAAATAAGTAAATAAATGAATCATCTTCTGACTTTCTCTAATCTACAGACTCCTTATTGTCTTAAATCAGACAGACGAACACAATCAGAAATCTTTACTCTGATATTCATTTACCTCATACTGTACTTCACAGTCTGACTGTCTACTCTCTGTGCTTGCTTTGCAGAAAAAAAAATTGATTTTTGACGTAACCTCGTCTTCATCTGGTGTCTCTGCTTCAGAGACCGAGTTTTATGGTGGTTAAAGTAATAGTCGGCGACTTGAGAGTGGTTAGTTAAGTTCTAGTTAAGTTTAAGTCTAAAATGTCCCATTTTAAAAGATGCGCTATATCAGTTCTGCATCAGCGCTGATGCCTGAAGTCATAAAACGACTAGAACATTGATGATGTTAAAAGTCCGGTTGTGACTGTTTAAGAGTAGCCTTAGTTTGCACATTCGTCTGCATAAAGATGCAATCTCCATTCTGCTGTGCTCACACTTCCTGCTCTCTAAATGAGAGTAACTACCTCGGGACGTCGTCTGCTTTTTAACGCCATTTCGACACAAGGGCTTATTGAAAAGCTGTTGCTGCCGAGCATGGATCCAGGCATCTGCTACTTGGTATTGGACTTCTCGAAGTGAGCAGAGAAATACCTTAAGGATTTCTGCGAGCCTTTTGCCACTATTGCTGTGGAGACAAGTTTTGGTTCAAGCACCAAACACATCAAAAAGTTTTTCAACAGCACCTTTGTTGTACGCCTTTTTTATACCAGAGAGAATTGGAAGATGGGGCGAGGCAGAAGAGCAGTCACCTCGGTGCGAGGGAAACTTTTGGTATAAGAGCCACTCGTAGGCACCATATCTTACTAGCAGGAGGGAAGCAGAGGCATAAAAACGTCCTTGAAATCCATCTGTCTGAAGAAACTGCTTCCAGTTCAACCACAGCAGCTTCTGTGCTTTTGTTAAAAACATCCAAAAGAGCCAGAGCATCCTTCGAAAAATGCTGACCATCTCACTCCAGCAGCGACCGTCTTTAACCCTGGCGCCTGGAGCTATTTTTTCTTATTGAATTCCTGTCTGGTTCAGACCAAAGGAGGGACGGATAAGAATGTTGTTGAAAAAATCATTAGACTGAAGTGTTTTCATTGATCCATGACATTTTAGATTTTTAAATAATAAAGGGAAAATAGAAAATCAACCATGTCAGAGGTCTAATAGTTAAGAATGTCATTTGCTGAGGTAAAACTCCAGATGATACGATGATAATGATACATCTGTAAATCAGAATGAAATTAGAACACCCTCCAAATAAATGTTGGCTGTGCTTACAGTTGCACCAACAGTGTCCATATAAAGGTCAACAATTTCAATAGTTTGGAGGGTTTTTTTTTTTAACACCAGGGACAAGATGGGACCAGGACTGATTGTAATGATAGAGCAATTTATAGAAACACCTGAAGGAAAGCCTCAGTGCGCTGATGTCTCAACGGAACAGTGGGTAGATGAGAGGTTTAGTCTGAGCCCAGTCACCTTTTTGTGCACACCAGCTTTAGGCACAGCCAGCAGTGCAGAGTCCTTGGTTTAATTCCCTCCTCATGTGCATCACAGAGAACAAAAATCCTAAATGTAAAAACTGCAACTCAGCAACTGGAAACAGTGATTTCAATCAAGGAGCTCGGTTGCTGTGAAAGCGCTGCTCAAGTTATGTGTAGCTGATTCTATGGTACAATACAGAAGGATGATTCATATATATATACTGTATATATATATATATATATATATATATATATATATATACATACTGTATATATGTATATATA
>JAFBJS010058868.1:286186-306458 GCA_016785265.1 Paraplagusia blochii
ACAAAGACAGACACTATAAGACAAAAGATGGCGGGTTTATGTGGAAGGTTCCCACTTTCCAGTCTTAATGTCTCATGCCAGAGAGTGATGGTTTCATCTGCCATCCCCCCACCCTCACCCCCGAGAGAGAAATGGTAGCATTGTGGCAGCATGATGCGTTTCTCTTTAGATGATCTGGCATCAAGGCCAGAGCTCTCATGTGGCCCACAATATAGTTCCCTTAGCTTGGATGTCACGTGTGAACACAGCAGTTGACACAGGACAGTGAGACGCTGATGACGGATGACAGCTATTCCAGTCTTCTTATTATTTTTCTGTTGTTCAGTCTGTATCTCTTTGTCTTTCGTTGCTTTGTGAATTTGCACAGAAAGGAGCAGAAACACAATAGCTGAGGACCTCCATCAGCTGCCTGTGAGTCTGTTTCTTTCTCTGTTCTTGGAAACACTGCGTATTGCAAAGAGTTTGACATTTGTTTCATTACTGGAATCAAGGTTGGGGTCATAAGTATAGATATTGTCTCAGAAATATTATACCAAAATGTTCCTTATGTTGCAATTTAGTGATGTCCATTGACAACTCCCCTCGGTTTTTCCTTTTTCTTGCCCACTGTCTATGACGTGGGTGGACACTGAACAATATCATATATTTATCTCTGTTGCTATGGGTGTGAGATTGAATATGAGTTTTTTTTTTTTTTTTAAATAAGTCATAAATTGATGGATTTTTCTATCTTGTATAGAATTTTTTTGTGATATATCTGCAAGACTGAAACTTGATATGTACTTCTCCGTATTTCTGATTCAGCTGGTCTGTGCTCTATGCTGTACATATATGTAAAATGTAATGCATATATCTATATATTTACATATATAAATATATATGTTTGTGTGTGTGTGTGTGTGTAGGAAGAACTTTTCTTCTATTTTCACACCCACTGTTGAGCACCAAGCCCTGACTTTTGCTTTGCTTCCTGGAACAGTATTTTTCTCTCAGTCGCCCCGCCACGATTACTGCAAGACAAGAGTTCAAAACCTCGCGGCAATTATCCTTGCCGCCACATTAGTGAGGTGCAGCCGATCTGCCAGGAACACACTGTCTGTCTCACCTCTGCCCCACTGTAGCATTCATCAACTGCTGCAGATTTTTTGGGAACATTGTGTCAACACATTTTTAAGGACAGCAAAGGCAATTAACACTGCCTGTCATTTGCAAATCCCCCTCGGTTGGCACGGAAACACTCTTTGTTTAGCACGTTTGCACGAAATCATGACAATAACCAACAGCCAATACCCAAGAGGCTCGAGAGGATCAGAATTTAGACATGAAAAGATCATTGGTTCTGTTCTTTCAATGGCATTTAATCTGTTTTGTTTGCATTTCAATTATAGAACAGCATCTTAATGAAAATATAGCCTCCGCGATGGTTCAATCTGAATCCATATATTTTTAGATTTTCTTTTTTCTCTCAGGATTTGGCGCCAGTTTCACTGGCCTGAAACTCAGTCTGTGCGTCTGATGAAGTGATGCTGAGCCCTGCCTTTTATTTTGAAGTAGAAATTTTAAAACAGTTTGTGTTGAAGGAAAAACAAATCCTGCTATGTTTGAAGATATATTTGCAGTATGTATATATATATATATATATATATATATATATACTGTATATATGTATGTTCAAATGAATTGGTTGAAATCCTGGACCCGTTGACCACCAATGAATGTTGACTTTAACGGTCCTTTATTTATTTTTATTTATATTTTAATAAAAAATTTTTTATATAAATATACACATATATATAAATAAATATGTATGTATATATATGTGTATATATGTATATATTTATATATATATATACATACATATATGTATGTATGTATATATATACATACATATATGTATGTATGTATGTATGTATGTATAATGAGTTATATCAAACCTGCACCACTACAGCAAACTGGACCCTGCATTATTGTTCTTTCCGCCTCTGTCATTCTCCGTTTATTTTCCCTCAAAAAACACAGGAAGCTCTGATTCATATTACTCTGATTCAGAAACACTGTGTAACACAATTATAAAACAGTACCATAAAAGGCCCATCAGCTAAAAGCCTGATCGCTCTGTTTGTTCGTGGCCATTATTCTCACACTACAGGTGATTTATCTTCTTCCAACGAGTTGCTATTTTCCGTCCATTTTCACCACAGGATAAAAATTTGACTGTGGTCATACATTAGAGCCATCCATCATAGTTAACCCACACACTGGCGTCGGCCCTGTTGTCAAACTGTGTGTTTTGTTGCAGGTGGGAGTAACAGACATTGTCCTTTTCAAGTGTGCGTAACAAAGCTGCGAGGTGTTGTCAAACAAGACTGTCAAAAAGTGGGAGCAGTAAAAGTATATAATTTGTACTTTGACATCTGAGACAGGAGGAGGAATGCAAATGAAGTGGAGTGATGGCTGAAACAACGCAAATTGCTCGACATAATTATAACTGTCGGAGCCTTTGCTGCAGAGCCGGCTGTTGATCTTCCTGACATTCAATTTTACAATTTTACAAATGCATCTTTTAAAATAAAATCCCACTCTGAACTGACTTGCCTGTCTGGCAGATCGCCTTCTGATGCCAGACTTGGAATTGACCAGGTTTTTATATATTTCTTTAAAAAAATATTGTGGTCTAAAGGAGGAGGAAGGAAACGTTTTCAAGGATCAAAGTGCAGTGACAGACGTGGAACAGTCTGGCAGGATTTCTTCTCCACTTTCTTCTTCTTCCTGAAGCCGAGTGTTAATCCTGTGTTGATAAATCTTTGTTCACACATTGAGTTGGCCGTGCGTCTCCTGCTAAAGCCCAGGGTTGGCTTCCTCTTATTTTCTTTCAGTTCTCCAGAGCTGCAGCTCATTTGCAGTCGTGCCAGCTTTGTCTAAGAAATGTCATGAATACCAGTCTGGGCCAAAGGCTGACCGAAGCCCTGAAAGGAGAGATTTTTTTTTTAATTAATTCCATTGTCTTTTAGCTTTTCATTCCAGTTGTCGAGATATTTTTTATTCTTTATTTAGTCCATTATTTGAGTATTTGTAGAGACAGCGAAAATGTATTAGATCGCCTTTGTTTCATTCGGGTTCTAGTTAATTTTAATGCCTGGTTCCACGAAAGGTATATGACCTGAAGAATACGACCATCAGGACAACAGTCAACATTGTCTGTTGTGTGTCTAAAACCACAGTTTTTGCCAATGCCACAGCTATAAATGTAAGAACTGAGGTGATTTTGGTTACTATCAAGAAAACCATGGGAATATATCAATATCAGCTCTGGCTGAGGAGAATTTTCTGTTCAATCGTTATATTTGTCCAAACTGTGGAACCTGACGTTAAAATGAACAAGGGAGTGATGGAAACACAGGGTGGACCAATAATTATTCTATGACTCTGAGTTATACTTTATATTCTGCACTGTTGGAATATACTGGACACATATTTTCAGATTATTTTAAATAATTATATAATTTGGGACAATGCTTTTATTTTAGTGCTTTGATTTATTGCAGTTTAATGTTTGAGTTTTATGCCTTGGTTTCCTCATTTTTGGTTTTTGGCTTAGGCCAAAGGTTTTTATATCGGTGCATCACTAGTTTGTTACTGTGCCTATCATATAAATTAATATATCAGTGATTTCATATATATATATATATATGTTAGGGTCTTTCTCTGTCATTTGTTTTCTTCTCTGTCTCCTGTTCTTCCTTCAGTGACTGTACTGTCACCATATTGGATTGCACCAGTCTCACTCACTTTATTTGATGTCTCATAGACACACACACGTGCACAGTTTGTTTACACGGTGTTCTGTGTCTTTGAGCAGTTTATGATGTTGAGCAAAGAGAGACAAAAAAAAAGGAGAGCAAAGAACTCTCTATCTATCCCATCTATCGAAAAGAAACCATCCTAGTTTCTTTACAGTGTACGTCTCACTGTGTCCCCCTCAGCTCTGGCCCGACTCATCCCGTCAGGAGGGCGGAGATTAATTCTCTGTGGCCGCGTGCAGATCGATAGATCCAGTGGCTAACAGTGTGAGACGGAGGGTACCACGGTGTCTGTGGCGGTGACGGGGACAGCAGCTCCTGCGAGGGAGAATTAACAAAACCCACAGTGTATTAGAGCGATGTCGGACCCAAAGCCTGTTCAAATGAAGTGAGCCCTGCCCGGCGCGTCCCCGTGTTGTGAGATTTGCATAATTAAGTCTTGGTGCATGGAGGTGTGCACTGACATTTAGGTGCGTTTGCGTGTCTGCATGTAAATGCAGCATGATTATGAAGCATCACTTTTTCCCACGGGGGGATACAGAGAGCGCAGTCTCAGGGATTACGTAGGGATTGATAAAGAGTGCGGGTCACAGTGGCAGACAACGCTGTTCGTGCTGCAGACTCCTCAGAATCGATAAAGAGCCGGACCCTCGAAGGTCCTGTCAGCTCTCAGGCCAGCTTGATGCTGTTCCGAGGCGGCGCGGGCGCCGCCAAGGTCGGGCCGTGGTTATGAACAGGTCGAGGATTTGTGTCAGGTAAACATGTTGTCTTCACCCTGAGAATACAAAGCAGCGGAGCCATGATGACTGTCAGTGAAAAGAGCCGCCTGACAAAGCAACAAGGCCAGACCGGAGGGCAGGGAGACAGAACCAGACGAAAAGATGAAAATGGTAATGTGAGAAATTATGGAGCCTGTCAGAAAGGAAAGTGAATGAAAGGGAGTGAATCAGAGTTTTCAGCTTTTTAAATATATTCAAAAGACAGCATTTAAAAAAATATATTACAATATGAAAGATGAAAGATCGTGAAATCATGGGCAATATTCAATCCTGACATCCGTGTCCATATATTTTCCCAGTGACCATGTAACATTGCTTCCGTGTTGCATTGTTTGTGTATTTTCATTATATATAATTTCTTGGATCTTCACTTTTGCTTTCAATTTTTTACGATCCCAAACCAGTGAAATTCCTATATTATTCCTAATCTGAATCAGTGATGAAGAACCTTGAGGGCCTTTGGGACACTAGTGGTTATTGGACTTGGGTCCATAGGGTTCCAAGTTCAAATCCACTAACTGCCAGGTTACTGAGGTCCACTGAGCATGGCACTGTCCCCACTTACTGCTCCCAGGGCATTCAAAGCTGCTCACTGTTCACTTTGGTGATTGGTTAAATGCAGAGGTGACATTTCATTTTGGGCAGTGGTGTTGATCACAAAAAGTTTGCTTTCCTTGTACTTTGGACAAAAGTAGTTTGACCCAGAAGACTTGAATGTCTTTTTGAAAGGGTGCTTTCTTGTTTTAGGTGATATTTTATTCACATTTCCGATTATTTATGATTTTAAGGCAGTGAAATTCCTATAATAATCCTACAGTGACTGGTGTAGATGTCTTCCGTGATGAAGATTGTTGTACTGTGTCTTCCTAACCAAGTCTTCTACAGACAAAAGTCCCTTTTTTCCTCACAGAACAAACTTGAACGGCTTTTTTTTTTAAAGGGTGCTAATAGCCTGATCAACTAAAGCAGTGAGCTGTCAGAGAAGAGTTCAGCACACAGTTGTTGTTATTCCTCTGGGATTCGATTAAAATTCCCTGCAAAACAATTTAAATTAGAAAAAAAAATGAGGCTTCGTTCCATGTTCTCTCTGCTCTCCATCTTTCTCTACTCCACTGATTAATTCTTGCAGTAATTAAAGTTTAATATAAATCACGGCTTCATATTTCATCATAGATGTTCTGTTCTTGACACGACTCCAGAGGTTTGTCATCCAGTGAGATGTTTGACGAGGTACAGTGTTTGCACGCTAACTCAGCGAGCTTCGTTTACCCCACCGATCTGTCTGTCCTTTCCTTGACAGTTCTCGTGCAAAGTGTTAAAAAAAAAATGGGACAAGAAACGCGAAGAGAAATAGATAACCAATCGCTCAAATGGAGCCGAAGCTTTTAGTGTTGACTCCCAGCTCCAGCGGTGAAGACATTCACCTCCATCGAGAGCTGTTATTAACCCACTGCCCCTGTCTTTCTAAAAAAGACAAATGCACACAGACACGTCAACAACTAAGTATTGTCCAAACCCTTGGTAAAAACAGCAGACAATATTTGAATGAGTCCCTTGCAGTAAAGCAAAAGTCAACCCATCAAAGTGGCGTCCGAGTCTGCCGAAGACAACGGTTCTCCAAACGTATCCTCAGCAGAGGACACACTTCGTCCAATGCTGCAGACAAGATTTGCTGCAACCTCAGTCAGTGTCAAATTAGAAAGAAATCCAATCCAACCAAACTTTTGACTCCTGCTAGATGCACAAAACCGAAACAAATCCCACATCTTACTGGTGACACTTTATGATCGTAACAAATATGAAGACACACTGTGCATAAATAGTTTAATAATAATTTGATGGCATTACAATAGTTTATTGTTGTTCTCATTTACTCTCTATTGTTGTTGAAATGTGCGTGATGCTTCTTTTCAGTTCTTGGTGGCGCTAAGTGATTTAACCCTGTTTTATTGATGACAGTGGCTGTGAATGAGAGGCTTGAGCCCAGGATTTACCAAAATCCGATAACAGTAACATTGCTGTATCATCAGTGATTTTGTGTTTAAAGTTTAAAGGTCAAAATGACCACTAATGGACATTTTGGTAGTTTGCAGGTATTCTAGTGTTGGATTGAACAATTTTCTTTTTCGCCTCCACATCTACAGGTGAGGTGCTACGTCTCGGAAGGATGTCTGGTCACACGGTCAACGGTGGTTGGTCGACCTGGAGCTCCTGGTCTCAGTGCAGCCGAGACTGCAGCAGAGGGATACGCAGCCGGAAGAGGACCTGCAGCAGCCCGGAGCCTAAATACGGGGGTCAGACCTGTGTGGGACCTGCACAAGAGTACCAAGAGTGCAACATCACCCCGTGTCCAGGTATGATGTTCAGGACACAGTCTTCTCTTCTCTCTCACACTGATAGGAATTCTGCTCATCCTGTCTTTGTGAAAAATAGGAATATCACGAAAGATATCAGGTGCAGATAAAAGGTGACAAAAAAACTCAATTTACACCATAAATCAAAGAAGGAATCCCAGCGGTGTCTCAGCATGTAATTACATCGGTGGGTAATTATGCTGCAAGCGTTGGGAGGCCTTGCTCTGTTGTGAAAAGCCCCAAGACAATGCATTTTCAACAGTCGACTTGTGGAAAACAGCAAGAGGAACCTGTCCAATTAGAAGAACTCTCTCTCTTTGACAGCAGGAGTGAGCTGTTGAAAAGGAAGTACAGTGCAGGGTTGGGTGTCAGGCACACCTGGCATCCAGCATGTGTGCTAAGCAAACAGAGTGGATGTGTTTTTTTTTTGTTTTTTTTTTTATCTATGATTAGTAATCAAACCCCTGGGAGAAAAGCTGGAGCATCTTTCCTGAAAACTCAGATCCTTGCGTCTTCACCCTAGCGGGCTGCACAGACAAACTGAAATCCGTTCAAGAATATATTTGTGCAGCGAGCCCACCTGTCTTCCTTCTCACCAGCAGCTCGTGCTGTGCCGCTAATAGCGTAAGCCGTTATTAGTAGTTAGTAAAGCAGACTTTGGATCTGGGAACATCAGATTTGTCTTATCCAGCAGGGCTCTGCCCCTGTCTTCGCTCCTCAAATGCACTTTGATTTTTCTGCCGCGCATCACTATGCTAATACATGTAGTGCAACCGTTCTGGGATGTTGACTGTAATAATACAATAGTAGGAGTATGTTGATGAACAACTCTGCACTCCTGTCCCCCAAAGGAGCTGACTTAACCCAGCAGGCTGAGTAGCAGTGAATACTAATAGATACTCAATTAGGATCCTGCTGAAGGTGAGATATTATTTCCAGGCATAAAGACCAAGCTGCCAGTCCGATCCTAATCCTCCTTTCGGCAAATCCAGTGATTTGATGTACAGTATTGCGCCGCCAAGGAGTAAAAACCAGGGGTGTAGAGTGTTAACTCTGTCATCCACCGCATTTCCAAACAAATGAATTTGTATGTTTTTCTTGCATCTGTGCTGGAGATGAGTCGATTCATCATAGCAGGCCCAGTATTGACTTCCACGTCAGTTTGTGATAGAGAAATTACACTGAGATGACAAAAGAGCATCAGCAACTTCAATTACCTGCACGGTGCTGCCAGCTATTCTCAGGTCTTTAAAAGCAATTCTCAAGTGGTTTGGAAAAAAGGAAATTTCTCTCTGCCAAGATGGAGACAGGCCTTATCCAGATGATTGGTGAAGGATATTTACCTCTGCTGAGATTCACAGACTAAACATTGCCCTGATTTTATTGCTCTTTCCTCCCCTCTTCCTCCTTTTCTCCTCTCTCCCTCTGGTCTTGTTTATTTATGTCATCTTCCTCTTCTGACTCTGTCATGATTTTCCTGCTGTTTTAACCGTCACTTGCTTCCCATTTGGTACAACATGAGGGGAGGAATAATGATAACAGATTGCACTGCTTCATTGATCTTTATTAACGCGCGCACACACACACTAACACACCCATGCATACTTATTCAAATTAGCTCATATTTATCTGTCACGCACCATTGTTTGGAAAAGGGCTGGGACAATTTCCAGTCACTCAGCGCCGAGAAGAAATTGTCTTTGGAAATGACCTGGAACCCAGATCCTGCACAACACAAAAGTGCACACTGTGAGGAAAGATTTAATGACAAACAAACAACTGCTTCAACGTCTTGTCAAACTTTGAAACCAGCATTAGGAGGGACGTTGGTATGCATTGGAAAATGCGATTAAAAATGAAAATGTGTTATTTAACAGTTGATTTACACACTCATTCATCAGGAATTAGGACAAAAAAAAAACTTACCGTAATTTCCAGACTATAACTTTTGTCACACAATTTCAACCCTGCGGCTTATGCAGAGATGCGGCTAATGTATGCATTTTTTGTGGTGGCGTCGAGGAAGACGGAAGTCACAACAGCCAATAAACACCATAGAAGAGGAAGAACTTTAACATACGGTAACGCGCTTTTTACATGAATAAAATTAGCATAAACTGACCATCATCATAGAAAATGCAAAAATGCAGCACATGCGGTTTATAGTCAGGTGCGGCTTATGTATGTACAAAATGTTTTTTCCTTTAAAAATGTGTTGGGTGCGGCTTATAGTCCGGAAATTATGGTACTTTGTATTTATTATGTAATTTCTTTTTGTTGACCAAAAAAAAAAACTTAAAAAACATGTTTCCCCTTTTACTTTAAATAACTCTTCTTTTCCCAACCTTTCCTCAGTAATTCAGCTCAACGTCACCAGTTGACTCTTATTTGACTTTTTTTTTTTCAGTTTCCTAAGAATCCTTCTGTCTGTTGAACAAAGCAAAGCTTCGTTTTTACTATATTTCAGTAATCGTGCACGTTCTGTGTACACTTCCACCTTACGCTCTGAGCACAAGTAGGATTAGCCAAATATAAGCAATTTAACAACTGATATTCTGGGTTTAGTTGATGGCAGCTGGTCTTGCTGGTCGTCATGGTCCAAATGCTCTGTGACATGTGGAGGCGGACACTACATGAGGACCCGAACCTGCAGCAACCCCCCTCCCGCCTATGGAGGGGACATATGCCTGGGCTTGCACACTGAAGAAGCTCTGTGCAACACACAGCCCTGTCCAGGTAAACACTGCATGCCATCCATCCATCCTTCCATCCATCCTTCCATCCATCCTTAGTCTCCCAACCCCTTCAAAGGGCATTCATGCATGACTTATTTGCAGTTAAGGTCACCCATAAGCTAATAGAGCACACACACACACACACACACACACACACACACACACACACACACACACAGATGTGTGTACAGGCTGTGAAAATATGCTGTCACTGCCATTTCCAGAGAGCTGGTCCAGCTGGTCTGAGTGGTCCCCCTGCGACTCCAACGGGGCCCAGCTACGCCTGCGTCATTGCGATGTCCTGTTCCCCACTGGAAACCAGTGTTCAGGAAACAACAGCGAGACCAGGCCCTGCTCTCCCGACTCCAACTTCATTCCTGGTAATCACATACAGACACACACACACACACTGTCCTTTTTACAGGGTTCTTACCATTGTAAAAAAAAAAAGTTATGGAATTTTCAATTTCCAGGCCCTGGAAAAGTTGTGGAAAATAGCTTTTCAGAGATTTTTGAAAGGTCACGAAGATGCAGTGGCTCAACCAAAGAGCCCTTGTTACAGCCCTTGTTAGTCGACCGAGGACAGTGAGACAGAGGACAGAGACTGAGAGATAGAGAGGGAGACAGCGACGGAGAGAGTGTGATAGAGGACAGAGACTAAGAGATTGAGAGAGTGAGACAGAGGCTAAGGGAGTGTGACAGAGGACAGAGGCTAAGAGTTTAAAAGACTGAGACAGAGGCTGAGAGAGACAGAGGACAGCAGCTGAGAGATTGAGATAGAGGACAGAAGTGGAAAGAGGGAGACAGAGGTTGAGAGGGAGAGACCGAGGAGGAATGCTAAGAGAGTGAGACAGAGGACAGAAGCTGACAGAGTAGGACACAGGTTTAGAGGCTGAGACAACAGAAGACGACAGTGAGACAGGGGACAACAGCTGAGAGAGTGAGACAGAGGATGGCGACTAAGAGAGAAAGACAGATGACAGAGGCAGAGAGACAGAAAGAAGATGTAGGCGGCCAGCTGACCTGAGATCAGGCAAAAATGAAAAATCAGATGAGCTCTTGTTAATCAATACGTCCTTGTAGCTTTATTAAAATGGAAAAGTTGCTTACTCTTATTTTGGAAAAATCGTTTGTCAGATGGCTCGTAGGTCGTCTTTATATCTAGGTGATAAAAGCTGAAGGAGACATCCAGCAGCAGTTCTTCAGTTTCTACACCAACAAATCTCACGATTCTCAGAGTTTCATCAGAAAATAAAGCTCTTATAGAGGAGAAACTATGGACTCTAAAAATAAAGAATTCACACTGTTGATCAAATAAATCACACATTTCAAATAAAAACTCTATCCCTGTTCCTATAATCTGTTTCCGGTGGTCACATTGAGAGTATTTTGGTTCTCAAAACTCAGGTTTTGGGGAAATCCTGGAATTATCATAAAAAAATCACTGGTGAAAAAGTGTAAAACTTGTTCTTGGTTAAATCTTGTGCATCCATGCAGGACTGCACCACCTGCACCACCTGCACGCTCCGCACCTCCCACCAGCCTCGGCCCATGGCCATTCTTCATTTCATTCCAAAAGTATCCGGTGATAATGAAATACGCAGGCGAACCCTCAGAGGGAAACATCTCAGTTCAGAGGTCAGGTTCAGCGACAGGACAGCACTTTGGGGAATACGTGGTATTCATGTTTTGCTCAAGGGCTCCTGAGTGCAGTAGATGATTATACGGGGGTGTGAGCTGGCGTGCCACACTTAAGGGCAGCCTCCCTGCTCATTCCAATAATCCTGCTGCTATATTAGTTTTCATTATGAGTCTCAGCGTCTTGTCAGGCCATGCAAAAAGCACTTACCCCTGCAGTTTTACTTTTTTTTTTCAGATGTCGAAGTGTTTTATTTCCTTTTCCTCTGTGTAATCACACTTCCTTCTAATGAGATTTACAGCGTTAAACACACAGTGTGGGAACTTATGATTTTGTTAGGATTCTGTAAATGTCAGCACGGCTGTCGCTCTGATCCGTCCATGTGTGCATGGAAAAAATGAGGAGTTGATGTAGAAATGCTTTTAATTACACCTACTACACAAAAAATGACAATTATTTTTTATATCGTTTTTTTTTTATTTATGGTAAATATGTCAATATTTTAGTGTATACTGAGAAAACCTTAAACGTGCTTTAAAATAAAACTATTTAAAAAAAAAAAAAATTGTGCTACTATGGAAATTACTTGTGGGAACTTGAAAGAAACTTATTACTACTGATACTGATAACATAGCCAATAGTAGCATGAAATTCATCAGCGTAGTTGGTCCTGGTGAAGGAGTGTTCACTTTCTGTCCTCCAGTGTTTTTTGTCCCTTAACCCGTGGTATTTCAGGTCCTTTATACCAGCACCATAACATGTATATGTAACAGTATCACTGTTCAATCACAGTATAGCACAATGTTACTATAGGCTTTTGTTAATAAACAAGAATAACCACAACTGGAATATTATAGGTGACTTTATGGTCTATTTATGCTGCTCTTTAACCCGGAGCCACTGTGTCTGGTCGAGATCAAATCCTAGTCAGGGCGGTTGGTGCCACCGTCCATGGAAGGGCTGTTGCGATCCATTATTTAGATCAGACCTGGGCAAACTAAGGCCCGGGGGCCGGATGCGGCCCATTTGGCATTTTAATCCGGCCCGCCAGACTTGTCTAAATTGTACTGTTAATTTATATTATCGTGATCCTTCTACCTTTTCCCTGCAAAGCCAGCATTTCCCCAATAAATGGTCTCAAAGAGGCCTGATTTAGATGGTGGTCGTAGCAACCTAGTGAGGAATAGGAGGGTGAAGAATCTCTAAGATTACTGTCAGGAAGATGATTTTTCTTTTTCTTCCTTAGTCTCACAAACAGAACTGTTGCACCTTGAGTGTGGTTACATGTCTAACACACGTACAGACAGACACGCTCCATCAGTATTGGTATCTGCCGAGACAGGCATCTCCCTATCGACGACCGGTAATGTGAGACACCCCAGAGTATTGATCAGTTCTCCACACCGATCATTAAAATCTTTGACAATGCATCCTTTGTCGTTCACATTTTTTACGCCACTGTAATGTTTGCATTTACACAATATTCACCAGTACTAGACCTTGGGCCAGGATCATGAACATCAGGGTTCATCCATCTTAAGTTACTTTGTTTTTGACGTGGACTTTGTTGGACGTGTCAATTTCTTCAGTCATTTTCTGAGGCGGGATTGATGCTCTTGAAAACCTTTAAGGAGTTTATAACCAGTTACCCATTTGCTGTTTACGCCTTGTCATTTACACGCTTTAATGCCAATGATAGTCCATTAAGGTTCATTAACAGCTTCTTTGACTTCATTACCTTTAATAGGAACTGTTATTTTTCAGGAACTACTGCAGGTATCTCAGTTGTAATTGGATTTTTTTTTTCCTTACAATGTCGTTGTTTGTGTCAAGGCTGCCTTCCATCTCCTACTCTAAGAGCCAGCCATTTTTTCACGACACCAGCTCCACGTCTGAACCCAATGGCACTAATTTTGTCACATTTTTCTCTCTACTTTCTCAGAAGTCTCGATTGCACACTCCAGCCAGGAGGAGAGACGCTGCGGAGGTAATATGTGACTTCCTGTCTGTGTACGCCTGCTTGTGTTCTGTATAGTGACATTGGCCAGTGTATATCAGTCTTTTCAATCCTTTGGATTCCACTATTTCTCCCATTTCTATTTTAAACCGACACCTGGAACCCGATTTCCAAGTTGCCTTCACTGTTAAAACGGTTACATCATGGGCCAGTCAATAGAAATCACATTAATCTGTCTTTTCCAGCTGCCGGCGATCCAAAGTATATATATATATGAAGAAACAATCGTCCCGGGTTGATAGAAAGTCGAGTGGAAAAGTAAAGTCACTTTGACTGTTGTGTCGCAGTCAAAGCAATTAGCTCTGTCAGGATCAGCGAGGCTTCAGGGACCTTTTGTGCCCCCCGTCCCCCTCCGTATGCAGGCATCAGAGTGATCTTACTGTTATTTTTAAGCTGCTTGGAGGCTGTTTGCAGTCTGTAAATAACTCGCACTGCACGTTTGGAAATAACACCCGAATTATCACTCGCCCCGGTTTGCGTCTATGAAGCAAAGTCTGTGGGGAGGAATATTTTCCAAGCGGAAGTAATTAATAGTTTGTAGCAGAAGAAACACTCTTTGCCCCGCAGTTCAAGTTCAATTTAATTTAGTCCTATGCTAATAAATTAATATATGTGTTTATAAAGTAGGAAATTAAGTCAGAACTCATATGGGAAAGGCCCACTTTCTAAAATGCAATCAAAGTAAAACCAAGTTTTTTCAAAAGAAGATTTTAACCGTCAACTTGGAAACGATTATCTAAAGTACAGTTTTCATCACATTTAAGGATTTTTTTTTTTTTTGGAAAATGTGTTTTTGATTGAGGGACATTAAAAAAATATAATGTTACACTAATGCTGATGTGACTTAGTTAGTGAGAATTCTAAGTATAATGACTCACTCTGTTTTAATAGTTTTATTGTTTTGTCTGTGTAAATGATAGAGCAGAGCATTAATGCAAGTGTTTCCTCAGAAAAGAAAATTAGACCCAGGGATCTGTGTTGTTACTGTATTACTGAGAACTAACGAGACATTATTCTGGTAATAACAGCCGGTGTGTGTGCGCCAGGGTTATAATAGTTTTGGATTTTTCAGTGTAGTTTCGTTTTAGTTAGTTTTCCCTTTTAGCACATTCGTTTTAGTCAGTTTTAGTTATTCGTAAAAGCAACTAATTTAGTCTTAGTTAGTTTTAGTTTTGTCCAAAATGTTTAGTTTGAGTTTAGTTTTAATTAGTTTCAGTTTTAGTTTTATTTTTTTCTGCGAGGTTCAAACAAAGACGAAAACGAAGGGTAGTTCATTTCTAATTTCAGTTAGTTTCAGTTAGTTTTGTTAGGACACATTTTCGTTTTAGTTAGTTATAGTTTTTTTTTAATTTAATGATCGTTTTAGTTAGTTTCAGTTAACGAAGAGTTTTTTTTCAGTGACCGTTTTCCTTTTTTTCGTTAGTTTTCGTTAACAATGATAATCCTGATGTGCGCGATGTCAATAAAACTTTCATATTAATGCCAGGCTAGTATTACATCTTTGTACTCTTTGTACAGTTGTAAAAACATGGTATGTCTTGGAGTTTATAGGGGAAACAGAAGAGACAGGGGAAGATATGGACGGAAGTAAGAAGAGATAAAAAAAATTACTTTTTTCATCGTCTCTTATTGCCGTACTCTCTCATTACCATATGAATTAGCTTAAATGACCAATTCCATTTATGATTTGAGAAAGTTACCCCATCAACCTGGTTCTCACCCCCTGTCCTGTCCTCCTTCCTCCTTTCTCTCTCTCTCTCTCTCTGTTTGTCTTTTCCTCTGTGTCTCCCGTTGTCTCTTCCAGATTTCAACCTCTTCCACATGATCGCTGTCGGCCTCAGCAGCTCCATCCTGGGCTGCCTGGTTACACTGCTGGTCTACTCGTACTGTCAGCGCTACCAGCAGCAGTCCCACGACGCCACCGTCATTCACCCCATCTCAGCGGCTCCGCTCAACACCAGCATCACCAACCACATCAACAAACTGGACAAATATGACTCCGTGGAAGCCATTAAGGTCTGTTTGTCCGCGCGTGTGTGTGTGTGTGTCTTCCGTGAACGCAGGCCGTCCTTCCTCCACAGTTCCACTCAATCAATTATCGTTACAGCACTTCTCAAAGTCACAGAGCCGTGTTGTGCCTCTTCCGCCGGTGTCACTCGTGATTAAATACACGTCTTAGTGCACGACTGCGGCTGTCGCACAGCATCCCGTCAGTCTCCGACAACGGGCCCATGACAAACAGAGGGGCCGCTGTGCGTACAAACCGCCCCCCCCTCAATCTGGCTCCTCTGCTGCGTGTCTCAGTGTGTGACTCCGCCCTGTGTCACTGGTCAAACACCGCTTCCTCATAATGTACTAATGCGATTACGTCAAGCAGAGTGGCTCAGCATCAGCATATTCTCGCTGCAGGGGAGATGATTCTTCGTGTCTGTGTGTGGCTCCTGAAAAAAAAAAAAATGTGCAAGCTGTTGAAAGCAACAGAGCAAGAGATAGAGTTTCAACTTTTAATTCTCTAATGCATTACAAGTTTAGCAGACAGAGGTGCTGCCTGTCGCCCCGTCCAGCTGGGACCTAGTGCAGGATATTAAAATGAAGAAACATCTCCTTCATCACACTTCTGATTTCAACAATAACTTTGTAAAACACCACAGTGGTTTTCAATAGGGATGTCCGATATAACATTTACCGATACCGATCTGAACCGATATTGCACAAACACTTAATTTCTTCTCGTTAATGGCATGAGAGACGACACCAGAAATACTTATTTAGAATATGATTTGTCGTGACATAGCACGACGACAGAAACTCCACACGTTTAGTAAAAACAGCGTCTTCAACGGGAGAGAACGGCTGGTTCTCCAAGACGATGAACTCAGTGAAGTTTGTCTGATTTCTTTTGGTCTCTTGTCTGTTCCTTACCGTATTTAACTCTGAGCCTTTAGGAGACAGAGAGAGAGAGAGAGAGAGAGACAGCTGCTGCTGCTGCTTTGTTGTTGTCCTTGCACTGAGTTGTTTTTCTTTACTTCGCTGCATAAAAACGCCTCGTGATAAAGTGTTAAAATCTTCTAGTGTATTTGCCGAAACCGTGGCTTTGCAGCATCAGATTAAAAATATCGGTGGAAAAACCCATGCCAATATAATCCGATATTATGCTCATATCGATACGATATTTATCATTGGACTGATATATCGGACATCCCTAGTTTTCAAACTCGATCACAATTTTCTACTAAATCTACTTTAATACATTGATCTGTTTTAATTGAGCTTGTTATACTTAATTTTTAGAAAAGAAGAGAAAATAAATCACTTCTTCTGATTGTAGGTTTAATAGTTGCTTTTTGTTCTCTCAATAATGTTTTCAATATACAGGACAATATTGGTAAAACCAAATAAAAGTTTAGGTAGATGGATGCAACATACAGTACATTTATTCTAAACCAGCAGTAGCAGCAGCTCAGATGCTTTTAGCTGAAGGAACGATTTAATAAATTATCACTTATAGTTAGTACATTAAACATCGTAACACAAACATCGTTCCATTCCCAGTTTTCTTTCCTGTTCACCCGAAGTTTCCTCTCCCCAAGTTCACTTATCTGAAGAATATGTTTATGCTCCCATGTTTATAGCTCCAATCAGCAGCCATGTGGATAAAACACTCTGGAGGAAATGTAAATTATGCCCTTTTTTTTGTGCCTTGACATTTTGCTGGGAAAATATTCAAAACATAATCAGCAAAATGTGAGGATGAGAAAATGCGCTGAGGCCAGCATCACGTTTGGGTAATGGGTCATTAGAGATCATAGAGGGATTGTTTCGGTGTGATTCTGTGTATGTTTTGGGTGAGAAAAAGCCTGCAAAGTATACCATTAGTGATAGCTGGTCTGGCTCTGATAGTTATCATTAGCTTTTGTTTTCACATAGTTGTACCACACAGGTAGTTGTTAATGAGGCTTTTTTTCCCTCAAAGCAGGAAGCTGTCCTCGCTTGTTCAAAGACATTCATTTTCTTGGACAACAGTGAGCGAACAGTCAGTTCTTATTTATTAGTTCAAAGTGAGTTCGTCCGAGGCCAGGAGTGAAACTTATTTTAGGGTCTTCATAATAATGGAAGTAAAAACGTAGGACAGGAGATCACAACTGTCTCCCACAGTTCAACATGGAGTTACTCATAAAATAGACAGTAATTCACAATACTGTGCATTTGGTCTCTATTAAATCAAGTATTGAAATTATCGTCTGTTTATGAATCAGTTGATTACTAATACATTTTTTTTAACTTAACTGCTAATAAAAATATAACTCTTATAAAGGTAACATCATCATTACTACTATTACTACCAGTTTAATGAAGTTTTAGGTCAAGGACGATACTTTTCACTACTTCCACAATCAATACTGCTGTTTTTATATGATTATCTCTACCACTATTTTATCTACACTGTTATTTATTGTCTTTCTATTTGTAGATAACAATATATATTAAGGGAAAGCTGCAGACACTGACACTATCCCAACATTACCATCTTGTAAACTTGGTAAAATCAACAACAGAGGAATCTGTAGCTTCAGCATCAGCTTTGGTTTGTTAAGGTTTAGGTTTATAATGAAGGATTTTCCCAGACTCCCTCAGGAGTTTGCAGTCCGGAAACCTCATCAATTCTTTGAAATACTTCTCTGTTTTTCATTAATGTTAATGCCCTTATAATTATTAATGGGTATTTTTCTAAAGATTTCCTTTTTCGGTGAACTCAATGATGTGGAGTAAGTCTGTCACCACAGTGTCTCACAGCAGGGTTCTAGTGTCCAAGGTCAGCTCTGAGAATGATTTTTGTTGTTATATATATATAAGATATATTGAAATATGATCTAAGACGGTAAATACATCCTGTCCTGCGTGGCATCCTGGACTGGTGCGCTTGCATTGATCTTGGATTGGAGCAGCAGGGAAGAGTCTGTGCTCTGTTATACCTGCATAATGTGACAGGCGTCTACTGTAATAGCTCAGCAAGGTTGGTTTAACCTGTTTAAGTGCTGTCATAAGTGCTTCTCAGAGAGATCGCCAGGTAACTGCAGGACAGGCTATTAGAGTGCAGGGTCCTTGGTTGTTTTTTTTAGGCTTCATGAATTAAACAAGACAGTTTGGGGTGGATCTGATAAATTGTCCGGTTCGTCCCATTGGTCACTTCGGTGCAGGTGTGTAACTCCAGAGTAGATGAAAACGCCCCTGGACTTGTACATCCACCAGTGTCGTGTTTCACTGTCAGTTTGACTTACTGCGCTATCAATCAGGTTCTTGTTTATCTCCTCAGATACAGCCTTCAGTCGCTGCCAGTGCATTTGAGTCAGGGTTCATCAGTAAGGAGGGCTTTTCAGTTTGAAATATTTGTGTTTCGCTGCAAACTTTGCACCAGGTGTCGTCTAATCTCGCCACTTTTTTACCGCTGCAAATCAAGGTTTTTGATTTGAAATCAAAAACGGAAATTTTTTTTTCGTCTTTTTTTACCAAGACGGAAAAATAAAAGTGATCAGAGCTTAAATCTATTGAATCCTATCATCTATTTCTATCTATTTTCATTCCTGCAGTTTTTCAGAAGTAAAGTACCCTTGCTCTTTTATTCGGGATGAATGTTGACATCCTTATAAAACTGATAAAAACGTAAAAACGGGGAGTTTCATTTCACATATGCACAGATTCAAGCCCTCGCTGTTTAGTGTGAGTGAAAACTCCTTCACACAGTGAGAAACTGCCAGCGAGTGAGAGCAGATCCTTTTGCTCTGAGCAAACATCTCCAAATGTGATTTAATTGCAGAATGAAGGTGCGAGGAGCGTTCATCTGTCATGCAATTAGAGTCAGAAGCATGGAGCCTAATCCGGTTACTTTGGCTGCAGATAGAACAGAAGATATGAATGTAGACGCTAAAAACACAAAAGGAGCTTCATGACAAATGGACACCAGGTTCAGCCTCCAGACCGGGCGAACCCTGAAAGATCCAGATGTTACGCTGAATGAGGTTTGCAGAAACATTATGGAAAAAACACACCAATGAGATACAGTTTATAAAGAATATATGGAAGAGATTGTTCATGCTGATACTGATGTAATTCAGGACATTGGTTCAACCAGCCAGTAGACCAGGTGGTCTGTAGAAAAAAAAAAAAGAAGGATAAATGCATATTTCACTACGTAATTGGCTGATTTTGTGATATGACCAGACACAACTTGACATGTGCCGTTGGTTATGAATCCAAGATAGTGTATAATAGGCAGGAAGTGAGTCTCAGGTGTGCCTAAAATATCAAGACAAGTGCAAGGCAACATGTTAAAAATGTAATCCTATTAGAGTTATTAGATGGATGGATGGATGGATGGGTAGGTAGGTAGGTAGGTAGATAGGTAGGTACACTCATGGAAAATTTATTAGACCACTCTTTCTTTAATATAAGGTGAGGAGCTCTGTCACCTGGGAGGAGCTCAGAGTAGAGCCATTGCTCTTCCACATCGAAAGGAGTCAGTTGAGGTGGCTTGGGCATCTACATCGGATGTCCCCTGGACGCCTCCCACGGGAGGTTTTTGGGTTATTTCCCACTGGGAGGAGACCCAGAGGAAGACCTAGGACACGCTGGAGCGACTATGTTGCCCGGCTGGCCTGGGAACGCCTTGGGATTCCCCCAGACGAGCTGGAGGAAGTGTCTAGGGAGAGAGAAGTTTGGGTGTCCCTCCTCCGAATGTTGCCCCCACGACCCGGCTCCGAATAAGTGGATGAAGGTGGATGGATGGATCTTTCTTTAATTTCTTGTCCATTTAAAAGTCTGCTTGCACTTAATCTACATTAATCTGGACAAATATAATAACAACTAAAAAGGCTCATAATTAAGTTTAATTTCAGAGCTGATTTCTGGCATTTTGTATGGTTTTATTGACAGTGCCAAAAATCACTTCTG
>JAFBJS010058868.1:306493-356883 GCA_016785265.1 Paraplagusia blochii
CAAATACAGTGCTTTTAGTCATTGCATGGTTTTGTGTTCATTGTTTCCCCCAGGTGATAAACCTTTAGTGGAACAAGGCATTAAGATGAACAAGGAATTGAAGAAAACAGCAGAGTGGTCTAATCATTTTTTCCATGACTGTAGATAGATAGATAGATAGATAGATAGATAGATAGATAGATAGATAGAAAGATAGATAATTTATTAATATAAATTATTGGTATCCTTCAGTCGGGTACAACTTACATTACAGAGATTCACTGTTATGAGACAGATCATTGGCTGTCAGTGTGTATTTTTGGTTGACTCTTGCCCGTTCCTCTCCCCCTTGCAGCCGGATGTGTCGGTTCTCTTGCCCTTGGATGACCCTGCCATGCACCAGCCTCTCTCTGCTAACATGGGGGTGTCCATGCGTGGCCTGGAGATTTTCTACTAACCTCAGACCTCTTCAACATCCCTCTTCTTGACCTCCCCCAACCCCAACAACTCTTTGTCCCCAACCACCACTACTACTACTACTACTACTACTACTACTACTACTACTACTCCATCCTCTACCCCACGTCCTTCCTCTTCCTGTGGCACTTCCTGTTTGTGGCAGGTTGGCGTACAGTACTCTTGTTTGTCATTCCTTCCTCGCTCCCCTTCATCGCTCCACTCTAACCCCTTGTCAAGCTTGTGCGACAGCACTGTAGCCGCAGCACACGCACATTCCTGCTTCTCCATGATTCCTGTCAGTGCTTGTCTTGCTTTTGCGTTGTCAAATACCTTTCATTTATTAACTATTAGGTCATAAATTTGAGTTCTCTGTTGTGATGCTCTCTACCCTCCTCTGTTATCACTAATGTCCCTGTAGAGATAAAGCACGTTTTGTTTACAGCTTCAGTAAATCAGGCGTAATAATTCTTCAGTCTGTTAAAGAAGAGGAGACTAAGCCGATGAGTATCGGAGCACCGCTGCCGTAGGGCCACCTGCTGGGACGCGGAACCATCACTAAGGCTGTGGGATCGTTGATTACATTTTCCATTGTGTGCAAATCGCATAATGGGAGCCGAGTGAATATGCAGGGTATTTTTCTTTTTTTGTCCAGCGAGCAAGTTCCCTCTAAGTGTCAGTCAGAAACATCCATCAACCACAAATGCAGCATCATCAAGTGTTCAATTACTTTGCCTCCAGGGACTCCCAGCGCTCCGCTCTCCCCCTCCTGCTCCCTCTGCCTCTGCTTCCATCTCTCTTTAACAGACTGAACACATCCGTTTGCCAAATTGCTGATGCTGTATTGAGCATCACAACAGGAACTCCTGCCATGTTTACCATGTCACACAGTCACAGAGGAGAAGCCACCGGTGGCAGTCACTTCCCTATTGTTAAACAGTAAACTGATTCTTCTTCTGATTGATTTTTATCGCCGAGCTTCTCCTCCGACGCCACAAATTGCAGGGCCGTACAATTTCCGGCTATTAGAGATGACAGAGGTGGACATGCTGACTGTCCTCAAAATAGTTTTACCCAGTGGTTGCTTATCATTTCATTTTGCCAACTTTTTTTTTTTTACTTAATTTGTTCTGAAAAACAATTTTGTTCACTGAATGGGCTGCCCTTTGATTTGTGTTGCTCTTTTTTTTATTATTATTTTGAAGAGGGGTCAGATGGATTTGCTTTAACCTTGCCATCTGGCCTGAATAATCATTTCATCAGTGAAAGAAAGAAACAGATGCTGACTTCTGACGTATCTCTCACCCTCTCTCTTGTCTCTCTCCCTCCCTGTCTTCCTTTTCGCTCTTCTTCCACAGGCCCTCAACAAAAACAATCTGCTTCTGGAGGAAAAAAATAAATACTTCAACCCCCAGCTTGCCGGGAAGACCTACACCAACACATACTTCCATGACCTCAACACCTATGATGACTATTAACCTACGATTCAACAGTGCATACTCCATATTGGGGACCCTGACTTCATCATCCAGTTTTGACTCATTTCTTCTTTTTTTGTGCTTTGTATTGAGATTCCTGTCACCATGCGTGGGTTCCTCCCACTCTGAGACTCAGTGGCAGCTGCTATGTAATCAAAACATAGACACATGTTGTTGCCAATAGAGAGAATCTGTCTTTCTCTCAGGTGCCTTTGAGGTACTCTCGGAAAGCTAAAATCTCTGGGAGGCAGCTCTCGCTCTGCCTCCTGCTAGAACTAACAGAGAAGTGGAACTTTTCCAACTTGGACACAAAGGGAAAATGACAAACTCTCCTGAAAGAGAAGTAAGAATTAAATCCCTTTCAACTTTCCTGTGACGCCTCTACAACGGACCTGTATTTGTAATGAGGGACATAACCACAAAACCGCTTTGCATGATTTCATCTGACGTGTTCTCTCTGCTATTCTCATTTGTTTTGCATGACTGAGCGCATTCCAAGGTTTTTTTTTTTGGGACTCTCTGCAGGTCTTTGGTTCAGGACTGGGTTTGAGATTCATGGAAAAGAAGAGCGCAGTGATGTCTGGTGGTTTGAAGCATTTTTGCAGTGAAAACTTCCAGACAGATCGATGTCCAGCCTGGTCCTTGAATCATGATGTAGATATTTTAAGTCTATGCTCAGTTTATTTTTTTCATCGCTTCGTTTCAGGCTCTTGCAGAGTCTCGGTACATGTGTTTTGTTTTTTTGTTTGTTTTTTTTTTTTATGTACAGGAAGTTTAGTTGAAAACGTAAAAGTCTGTAGTTTTTCTAAAAGCATTTATTCAATGTCTCAAGTGTTTCAAGAGTTTAACGTTTTCTTTTGCAAAGAAAGAAATATATGTGAATTACTGGAAGAATTTAGAGGGCGTTCATCAGCCTGCATCAAGTCAAGTCCTTGTCGCCGTACTTTTTTATATTTTTTGTAAAAAAAATGTTTTTGAATTTTGATAGTGTCAGCTTTTCTTTTGGCTTCTGAGTTAAATGTGTATTTGTGGGAGCAACATCTAATGTACAGGTTGAGCATAGAACACTATTTTCCTGAATCCCATATACTAAAAAAAAGAAATACAGTCCATTCATCAAGTTGAAATATTTCTGTTCAGGTTATGTAACGAAAATGTTAGGTTATTAAAACAGTTTGGTTGTAACTAACTCTTTTTACATGTCTGCCTGTGTTACTGTGCATAAATTAAAAACTGCTTCATACACAAAAAATCGTTGTTCTTATTCAAGTTATTTAAGCTAGAGCGGCCTGGATTTCAAAACTACCAGAACACCCACTGGTGGTCGTTTTGACTGTTTGCTTTTAACATTAGCATTTAACATTTAAAATTGCTAATGATATATTTTCATAGCTGTGTGATCATTGATAAAACAGTGATTAATGGCATGGTCTAACCAAGACTGAAAAAAATATATACATAATAATAAAATTAAAGTTAAAATGAAAACAACAAAAGCAATCGACTAGTGTAATAACAACCGCAAAGGAACTTTTAATGCATAGAGTCAACAGTAAGAGGTGGGATTGGTTTTGCTTTTCTGTGTTGCAAAAACAGGTTTGTGACAGGATTGAGAAGTTTGGTTTTCTAATTTGACACTGCCTGAGATTCATACTCTGCTGCAGGACATCAGCCTGTGCCGTCCTTTCACGAGTACACTGCTGATTAGTGTGTGTTGCACCGTTTACAGTTTTCAGCGTATTTTTCGGCAGACTCAGACATCTCCTCTGAAATTGCTGCGTCCGACTCAGCAAACAGCCAGTTGTGACAGAGCTCCACGGCTTGGACAACGCTCTCCTCCTCCTTTCTTCATTTTGATCAGTATTAGTCACTAAGACACTCCATTACTGACACCAGAGCTCAGTTGAAGGAAATAAATGTCACTATAGCAACCAAACTGCAACTTCAACTGCGCATAAAATACAACAGTCATTTTGACCCCTGTCGGGCTGAATCGGTAGAATGGGTTATATCTTCTCTCTATTTAGTCTAAAACATGAATAAAACATAGATATATTTAGGAAAAGGACAGGGTTGCAGGATGAACAAGTTATTGATTATGGAATAATGGAATTTCCAAAACAGTCATATTAAGGCCCCATTTGTTTTAGTGCAGTGCTTCCCAATCTTTTTCTGTTACGCCCCCCCCCAGCAAGAACAAAACTATTCACACACCCCGACCCCACCACCCACTCTCTGCCGCAACTATAAATAACAGCATTTGTCTATAAAATAGTTCTAGGTACACCTCTGTATAACATTGTATCTTTGTTAACATAAAGAAACAAAAAAAGAGATATAGTTCAACTTACAAGGATGTGCAATTACACTTTATTGTAGTTCGGAAAAAATGAATGTTCCCCAGGGTCACACGCGCCCCTCTCAGCATTGCACTGCGCCCCCCTAGGGGGGCCCGCCCCACACTTTGAATTAGAATTTTTTTTTTTTTTTTACATGAAACTGTCTAGTCCATCACATACTGCTGTAAAAACTTTTGGGACTCTGATATTTCTCAAACACACTTTATAAAACTACAAGCATGTGTGCACTCAGCAGACCCACATTAATCACTCGGGTGTAGAGCTGGAGAACTTCTCGCACAATTTTAAAGGAGTCTTCAGCAGGGCCCTGCAGTGACAAACAGCATCAGCAGCAGTGAAAGGATACCTGAAGGGTACAAATCACATGAGGCAGCAGGGTAAAGGTTGCTAAGGGTGCTGTCTGATGTCCAGACTCTAATCTGTATGACGAGGTGCTGGGGGGGGTGGAGGGGTTAGGGCAACCACACGCCGAGCTGTTCTCCATCAACCTTCAACCTGACGCGCCATCTGTGTGCAGAGGGCAGCGGCGGGGCTGTTATTAATCACCCTGCTATTTGGTCAGTTAGGGTTGGAGGTGGTTGGAGCGGATGGGGAGGGCTGCTGAACCAGCTCCATGTACAGTCCAGAAAAATCAATCTCTCTTTAACGCAACTTTATTCTCACCCTCCACACTCCACAGAAAGGGGAGGTTTAGAAAAAATGATGCAAGCAAAAAAAAAAAAAAAATGTGTGTCTGTTTCAAATGCTTTCTCAGATTTCACCGGTGCTGGGTGAGTAAGCCATTTGTTAAACACTTGACCCCACTAAATGTTGATTGATGAGCCATTACTGGATGCATACATAATGTTCATACTACATTTCCCGTCTGACACACCTACGGTCAGCAGAGTAGCTCCCACTCAGCACTTCGTGTTTCCTTGAATTCGCCGCCGGGCCCTTCCACAGATACATGCGATATTCCACTTTGACAGTAGGACTGAGGACAATAAATGACCGACGAAAAAAAATGGCATTTAGGGACAAGTAAAGGTTACAACTAAAGTTCATGGGAGCAGAGTTTGCAAAAACCGTCTCTGTAAATGTGTGTGTTTTTTTTTACTGCGTGTGATGATGACAAAGTGTCACAAGACCTGACCTGCAGTTGAGATGGATG
Organism: Paraplagusia blochii; assembly: GCA_016785265.1. Classification (NCBI taxonomy): domain Eukaryota; kingdom Metazoa; phylum Chordata; class Actinopteri; order Pleuronectiformes; family Cynoglossidae; genus Paraplagusia; species Paraplagusia blochii. The sequence goes on from JAFBJS010058868.1 coordinate 311,920, forward strand.
GCGGTCTGAGTCTTACTGCATGAATGTTCGGAACGCTGGTCCAATCATCGCTGTATGCAGGAATATTTCAACCTTTATTGCATTTGAGTTTTATTGTGACACCCACGACCTCATCAGATGAAACCCACTCATTTTTTTGACCCCTGACCTTTGGTATTCTGCCGTAGAGTTTATGACTCCCAGCCAAATATCACAGTCTTGTACATTTATATACCCTGGTTTGGTTTGCTGCAAAGGTCAGTGGTACTGAAAAAATCTGCATATTAGACACAAGAAAAGAAGTGATTTAAAAGGAATAAATAAACAGCTTGTAAATAAAAGTAGTGTTATTTATATGTAATTGGAACAATAAGGAGTATTTCTCTGGCTACACACCCGTCACCATCAAAGGTACTTTGATAGACCTTGAATGAAGTTCAACAGTGCTGGCAGGGTATCGGGTTCAAGAGTTTAGTTAGGCAACTGGACATCCAGTTTTTTGGAAAATGTTTCCCCTCTTTTCCAAGAGGCTTCTTTAGTTCTAACTGTTAGTGGGGAGTAACAGAAGTTCTATCCTGTGAGTGCAGAGGAAGGGGTGTTGGGTGGACCTGGGGACACCTGTGAAGGGTGATACCAGTGGTTGGGTGAGTATTGATGGGTCGTTACCGTCATTGGTGGAGTGGTTTTGGTCACACGGCTCTTTGATGTGTGAAACCGGTTGATGAGAGTGGAATCTTTTGGGTATTGTTCCCAGAGGGTGAAAGGTTGTGTCTCAAACCTCCACCTCTGTTGAGAGATGGTTTTTCCAGGTTGACAAAAATGGCTTCTTTTACACCTCTCTCAAACCATCTGTCTTCCCTGGCCAAGATTTGAACTTCTTGGTCCTTAAAAGAGTGGTTTGTAGCCTTCAAGTGTAGATGGACGGCTGAGTCCTGACCTGAGGAGTCCTGATCTCCTTTGTTGGGCCTGTGTAGCGGTATAGAAGAAAGTGTTGTCTACAAATAAGCAGACCAGGACACACTTCTCCATCTTGGGGCATTTTATTGGATCAAAAGTTTTCTGACCATGGCAGGTCCAACACAAATCTCATCTGCAGCCTTACCAAGAAAAACAAATACCTCTGAATGTGGACTGTTGAGCTTCTGCACCCTTGACCTGACATGGCTACACCTTGTGTCTGTTACCTAGGCACCAGTTTCTGTATCGTACATGCTGTGTGCACTTATCTTTCCACAATTTTACAATAACACTCCACATTTATATTGTCCACCACTTTATCTGGTCATAATACCCCATTTCTCCACCACAGTGGCTGATTGGTCTCCCCAGTGTAGAGGTCCACACTCCTCACTACATTGCATGGCATAAACCACCTTGTCCATCTGGTGCCTTGGAATTTATTCTTTGGGAGAAACCTGTTTCTGTCGCAGGGCATTGGCTGGTTTATAATGTACGCGGATCTGATGCTGATTAGATATGGATGAGAGGTGAAACATTTTCCAAAAAACTGAATGTCTAGTCGCCTAACTCTTTGACCATGACCTGGAGGACAGAGAACCTTCATTGAATGGTAGGGTATCCTGACTTTTCTCCCATGGCGCAAACATCTTTTTTTAAATAATAAAAAAAAAAAAATCCAACTCGCAATTGCAAACAGTCAAATAACTAGGACTCTCAAAACCAAGTGAAATGACATGCTCTGTCCCATGACACCAAATCTGACTTGTTTTTGTCCACAATTCCCAGGAGTGTGCTTGACAATATTGGCACCTGCTATAGAGCTGAAGACAGAAAGTAATTTCACCTTTCAATAGGGACAGTGATGTTGAGCATATTGATGAGATGAGCAATAATTTGAAACTGGCATTGAGTTAGATGTGTGTACGCTTTTTTGTATCCACTGTAGAGACCAAGATATCGGAGCTGTATCTTCTGTTGAGAAAGTGTTAATGTAACAGCCAAGTACTGGCATCATGACATCTCTGCCTGTATGGATGACGATAAACCATAACAGCACAAGATAGTCTTTAGATAGATAGATAGATAGATAGATAGATAGATAGATAGATAGATAGATAGATAGATATAACCACACACACGGGGCAGTGGTGGCCAAGTTGTTCCAGAGGTTGCCAGGGGTGATGCCACCAACTGCCGAGTAACCAGTGATGTCCACTGAACATGGCATCATTCCCAATCGCTCCCCTTGGTGCTCAAAGCTCCTCACTGTTCACTTTGGTGATGGGTAAATACAGAGGTCACGTTTCGTTGTGTGCATTTTTATCATCGTTATCCTACTACTTTTTCCCTATAAAAGCCATCATTTCCCCAATAGATAGTCCAAAGAGACTTAATACATCTTGCCTTTATTCAGTATTTTACTCATAATTTATCTTAGTTTACGGAAATACTCAATCTTTCTGATCCTGGCCTGGCCTGGGACTTAGATTTTAGTACCACCTTTGGCCTGCGACAACAAAATAATTGCCCAGGCCTGCTATAAAAATATATATAATGTTTTATATACCGTAATTTCCAGACTATAAGCCGCAACTTTTGTCACAGAATATCAACCCTGGGCCTTATGCACTCAACGCGCTCAAGCAGAAAAGATAAGAGTGAGACAGTCACAACCGCAAATAAACACCATAGAAGAAGAAGAAGTTTAACGTAAGGTAACACGCTTTGTACACGAATAAAATTTGCATAAACTGACCTTTGTCATAGAAAATGCAAAAAGAAAAGCTAATATCTCATGTTCCAACGTGGGCACATGCGGTGCCCACGTCAGGTGTGGATTATAGTCTGGAAATTACTGTAGGTTATTTAGATTTGGTCCTAGGTCAAGGAAATGTATACAAAGACTGCAGGTTTTTGTATTCTGTATTTGGCTTATATAAAATTCGGGGTGGGAGTTAAACTCTGGAATGACCCAGATGCTGCTGATTCAATGCTGACAACATAAATTTCAATATGAAATGCATTGGCTATAAAGAGTTCTTATTCACACATCAGCCATGTGTCTCTGCGTGCAACCATTTGGCTCTTGACGAATTTAGGAAGCGTGTTAATTAGCAGTCTCTGAGTAGCAAACAAGGTGAGTGAGCGAGTGAAATGGTTTCTGTCAGGCAGGTAATAGAGCATGAACATCCCATTAAGCACCTCCTTTTCCTCTTAGGCCACATTTTCGCTCGTTCACGCCGTTTGCCATGCGTTCTGCCCGGCCTCCTGGCACCACCCTGCAGCGAGTATCCAACCCTACCGTAAAAATCAGAACGCAAATGCCTCAAAATGACATCCCCAGACAGCATGTGGGCACTGCGGCGGCTAATGTTGCTCAGAGCTGGTGGAGAGTCCTGCTGAAAGTGTTAAGTCATTTATTACTGTGGAGGAAAACCAGAAGAAGCTGCAGCCCGGGCTGGGACGAGACCCCATGCAGTCGGCACAGTATATAGTGTGAAAAATGCTTTCAGGGAGAAAGCCCGGTGACGAATGTGTGTTGTTGCGTTATGTTTGTATGAGCTGGGAGAAGTGATGGAAGTGGATGTTGACTAAACACCCCGAGGGAAGTCTGACGTCTACTGAACAATTTATGAGCTGTCATGAAATGTTGTGGGTTTTATTCGCAGATGGAAAATAACAGTGATTACCGACACCTGTCATTCAGTGGATGCCTTGAGTGGAGCTGAAGGTAGACTGAGTTCAATTCATATCTCCCCACACTCGTCTCCAGACTTTATGATTGCCACATAGGAGAGAACTGCTGTGTATTTTCTGGTCTTTTAGTGTTGACTCTTTAAATAGACCAAGAATGGAGAATTTAAACTTTTACAGACAAACTCCTGTCAATTTCCCCCAATAAATTTTGACTTCATTGATTCTCCCATTGTACTTTGAAAATGTTACAGGGTTTGTACTGTAAGCAGAAAAGATCCCATTGGTGGTTGCTTAGTTAATACAGGGGGGTTTCAGGATATAAGCAAACACTAAACAGCCTCTAGTCTAGTTTGCCAAATTAATTAGTGAGCAACTCCTGCTTGATTGTCTTTGTGGTACAAGAAAACATTCCCAGTCCACCCACACAACTAATGCCGTTTTGACACTGGCACTTAATTCGGCATTCGCTGCGACGCAAATTCACAAACTAATGCGTATTCTCACCTCAACTAATGCGCATTAACTAATCCACCTCTAGTCGGGGGTTTCAAAACCGAATTAACTAATACGGGTGTAAAGCAATAAAAAGTAAAATGGTTGTCACTCCCTGCGTGTGTGTGAACACAACAACACCCGTATTAGTTTAACAAGCTTGTAAAATGCTACGGGAGCGGCTCATCTCCTTGTCAACCGCTAGATGTTGCTGCATTATTAGGAACCGGATTACAAAACACTTCCTCATATTTTCTCTCCTTTAACTTCTTCATTCGTTCTTTGTGTCTCTTTCTCATCGCTTTGATACGTCGCCTTGATCTTTCTTTAACCTGCTCCATTTCTTCGTCAAAATTGCACGTGCGTTTGTTGACAGAATTCATGTTGAATAAAACCGCATATTAATGAGATCTCGTTATATAACCACGTGATCAAATTGAACCTGGACCATGGTTAGACTAATGCGCATTCGCTCCCTTATTGTGTGTGAATGCAAAGCAGGTATCGAATGCGCAGTGAATACCGAATTAAACTGAATGTGAATGCAAAGTGAATCGAATGTGGATTAGTTAATATGGGATCCAATCCCGAATTAACTACTTCAGTATTCGATTCCGAATTGAATGAGAAAACGGTGTAGGAATACTACCTTCTTCTTTTCCTTTCGGCTTGTCGACTTTTTTCAGGCATTGCCACAGCGAGTCAACTATTTTCATCTCACCCTGTCCTCTGTGACCCCACCTCTGACTCTCACTGCATCCATCAATCTCTTCTTTGTCTTCTACCTGGTAGCTCCATCTCCATTCTTTTACCAATATAATCACTGTCCCTCCTCTGGACGTCTCAATACCATCTTAATCAAGCTTCTTTCCAACCTGTGTCATCCCTCTAAATACCATATATCTATATATCTATCTATATATCTATCTATATATATATATATATATATATATATACATATATATATATATATACACACACAACGACACATCATCAGCCTCAGAGATATTGAAACTCAAGTTTTCTTGATACGAGTAAACATTAGGACGCGACTGCTCATCCCAGCTCAACCCCCACAGTCTATATTAATCTTGTTTTAAATATTTAACTTTTTCAGATAGATAGGTAAATAGAGGGAGATATTATTTCATTTTATTACACCTTCAATAAAGGACATCGTCTCATCCCTGTATATTTTCAAAAGCACCCTCTGTTGCCGCAGGATTCTAGGCAGCCCTTCAACTTTCTCCATTTCCTGCACAGACTTTGCTTTTCGAGGGAAGAAAAGCCCAGAATGCAGCAATGCTCACTCAGACGATACGTGTGTGCATACTGCGTAGAAAGGAAGCTGGCAAGACACTGCCAGAGCCGACATGCCAGACTGAAGGATGAATGTCACTGTGGGCACTGATTCCGGCTGAGAGATGCCACCATAGATTCCCCCCAAGACATCTGGAGTCCCAGGTGTCCGTCCTGCCAGTCTAGGTCTCAGCTGCAGGAAGCCCAGTGTCCTTGGTGGTGCCAAGAGCTGTGCAACAAAATCTGAGCTTATCAGCTCCACTACAGGCCCTTTATGGGCCTATTCACCTCAATCAAAGCAGTTATTTAGGTAATGAGCCAAGATGGCAGATATTACTGCGCTCCAATTACCCACTAAGGCTCCTCGTCGTGTCCCTGCCAGCTTTCCCACAAGCCCCCATTCTCCTCAGAGTATCCAGGTGCTCTGGCGGCGCTGGGCTTCCTCACTTTTGTGCAGAGGGAGACCTTTGAAAACAGAAGAGCTCTGTCAGCAGTAGATTCACTCAAAGAGACTATTGATAACCATCCCAGTGGTTGGCACTCTGGTCAATAGTGGGCAGTCCATATCTGCAACACATGTCCCTGACACTGCAAGTTGACAGCAACAGTGGACGGAATAAATATGACATTTATTATTATAGCTATTAAGACAAAAATAAATGATTAGGCCACTGGACCATCAATTAAAATTTAATGTCGCTATGCTATTATCATTCAATTGAACAAGTGTTGCCAAAAATGGTTTTAAATCAATGGTTAGTTGCTTTTATTATAACAATTATTTTAATTAATCGTGGCCATTTGAGACAAAGCATATTTTCACAGATTTAAATAAACCTCAAGTAGATGCGTTTCACATCTGTCTATATCACTGAATATATGAATAATGGAATTATTAACAGGGAAAATGACAATGACATATACAAAGGTATAATATTTAATATTTAAACTCATAATGCATTAAACTTAATAAGAATTTAATTAGTTCACTTTCCTTATGGTAATGATTCCTTTATCTATCGGTCTATCTATCTGTAGTAGCAAATGTTATTGTTTACTTCTCAAAAATTTATATTCATTGTTATTTCTTTGTTAAATTCAGTAAAAAGTCAGGATAAAAAAGTCTAATTTGAGTGTTTATTATTATTTTATTGATTTTATTGATCCAGCAGGCCTCACATGGAGAAGGTTGGTTCTGTCCTTCTCCTGTCAGTTTCAATCTTGTAATCATCCTCATCACCTGCACCTGCCCACCTCTGTTTTCCTTCCACTGTGATTAGTTGACGTGCTCCACCTGTGTCCTGTTATATAGTCCTGCCCGTGTGTGTGTATATAAACAGCCTCTCCTTCACACACACCTCTGTTGTTGGGCTGTTGTTGTGTTGTGTCTGTTCTTCTGTGGGTTCTATTGATTTTATCTGCCTTTAATGAGCTTAGCTGTAGAAGAAGAAAGAAAGAAGAAGCTTTTTTTTCTTTTGTTATTGTGACGTTGTGATTCACACCACAGCGCATCATCAAAGTGAGCAGTGGGCAGCTTTTGAGCGCCCGGGGGGAGCAGTGTGTAGGGACGATACCATGCTCAGGGCACCTCAGTGGTAACTGTGTGGTAACAGTGGCAGTAGGGGGATTTGAACCCAGGACCTTACGAAACCCAAGTCTGCTTCCAGCAGCGTCTGCTGCCTGGTGATGCATTGTATTGAAAGGAAGTTCAACAAATAATAGATTTGATCCAAACCTACTCACATGGAACAAGTCTATTGCCTTAACTGTGTGTTGGGTCCAGTTATTATTTAGAATAACAGAAATACAGACCTGAAAGATTAAGGTTTTATCAAATATGGATTCATAGATGTGCAGCATGACTTTATAAGTTTATGAAAAATGTATGAATAGCAGCAGTCGCAGCCACTGACTGTGGCAGTTGCAGCAGAGGTCTACGAGACCGCTGCAGCAGGTAGAACGGAGGGAGTCTGTATGTGAGAAACCCTGGAAAAATGACAAATTAAACTTTAAAAAAAATGCAAACACAGAGCAGGAAAAAGTGTTTGATTTACAATGCATAAACAAAGCAGCATATGGAGCTTAAAATGGATGGCGGAATGAAAGTTCCCTGTTTAACTGTGGAGAAAAAAGGCATCTGTAATATTAAAATAAAATTTTGTATGATGTATGAGTTGTGTATATATTATAGCGCGGGGCTGTAGATCACTGTGCGTTTTATTCGACTTTGCTTTAAGTTAAATTTTTCAACATCCACTAAGCAAAACTGTAAGAGATGGGGGTAAAAATTGGGGTGAAATACACGTTGTTCCAAATGAATAGCCTGAGAATTGGTTATATAGTGATGTGTTGTCGTTAAAAGTGATTGTTTGCGAAGCTACAGTTCAGTCCAGTCTCCGTCTCACTCTCCACCGCCTGTGGTATATGACACATTACTGCTTTTTGTTGTATTTATCCATTCTCATCCATTTCAAGAGAAAGAAAAATCTCATCTCTGAATCCTTTGGGCAGAGTTGAGTTGGTTTTAGAATATCTTTTTTTTTTCTACTGCATTTGCAAGTAATATGATAAATTGAGGAATAAAAAGTACTCGAAAGCTTGTTATATTACTGTAAAATAATTCCCATATTACCCAATATTCCCACCTACTAAACCATGCGAGTCATAAAAATGAATTATTCAATCAAAAATGTTGTGCCTCGCCAGTCATTCTGGCTCTGTTACATAAATCATTAGTCGTGTGGATCATACTTTGTCTTTGGTTTAATAAGATCAAAACAAAGCAGATGGGGGGGCAATTCAATACAGCCCACAGCTTATGGAGAAATGTATAAAAGAGACGCAATGGATGTCATGAAAATGGATCTACCTACAAACCCCAGAGGACAAGCTCTACGCAGTGGATAATGGATGGCTATGATCTCAAAGTCACTCCATTGGAGAGACAAACTTAGTTGACATTTCGCGTCTAACCCATGAGCTCAGCGGCACTTTAGGTGTTAGCGTATTCACAGTGTTTGTGCTTAAATTTCTGTGACACTTCATTCATTGGAACTCCTTCTGCCAGAGGTGCTGCAGAGAAACTTTCTTCTCGTAAACTCTGGGGATTTTTGCAATTAGCTGTGCCAGTCACATTGTACGTTGCATGTGTGGTAACAGATTTATAACCAGGTCTGGGGTTAGAAAAAAAAAAAAAAAAAAAGGCTTCAGGCTCCGCTGTGAACTAAAGTGCCGGCTTGTACTTTCAACCTGAATTAATACCAAGAAAGATTATTTTCTGAGGGGGGATTGAATATAGTGGAAGTTAAAAAACAAAAAAAAAGATCATTCTGCAGAAGGATCACTACTGCTATAAAGCACATCCCTGGGCTGTGATTTAGCCTTTTTAGAATTTTTCAGAAACTTTACTCATAACAATAAAAACAACTCTAGGCTGTTGTTTTTAATAATTGATAACTTTCAAAGAAGCTGGTCTCAAATTTTGATGAGCTGAGGATAAACTGCCGTCATCTTTAAGAAGTTTTACTCCAACTCCTTCTCTGTGACCTCCAGTCCTGTCATGTATAGTACATCTAAAAAAAAAAGAAAGTTGGTGCAGACCCTCAGCAGCTTTACCCCTTCTATTGACCCGGTCCTGCTACATTTTTAAGAACCTTCCAGTGTGGTACCTATACTGACTTGTTCTGTATGCTGGCAGTACTCCCAGCTCTCTTAAATGTGCAAGAGTGAAATATTTAAGATTATTTTGCAATTCTTAAACCTAGACATATCCAACAATCCGCCTTAAAAAAAAGACATAAAAAATTGTCCGCAAAGTCTTGTTGCTACATTCTCAGTCTAAATTATATACAGTAAACCTATTAATGCCTAAAGCCTTGTTTAGGTTTTAACTTTGAGTTGTGTGTGGAGTCCCTCAGGGAACAGTGCCAGTCACACTTCAAGTCAAGAAAAAGGACCGTAAAAAACACAGTACATGTTGCTTTACTTTCAAGACATGATTCACACTCTTAAGGGGATATAAGCATCAGCCCTCAACACAATGCTGCACAGTCAATCTAGTGTTGCTCCAATTTTTGTGTGCAATAAAAGTAACCATGCATTGCTGATGTATAAACCAGTTTAACAGACCCTGAATCCTCTTTTGTTTTACAAAGCAGGTGTCAAACACCAAGCGAACCCTGCGTTGATGGTGAGTATGAACAAAAGTGGATTCACTCAGCTTTTGTAAATTATCATTATTGGATTGCTTAATATGATCATCAAATTGGGACTGAGTGTGAAAACAAACGTCCATTGCTGCACGGTTTCCAACATAAACCAAACAAAAGAGAGATCTTTAAATTTGGAGTTTTGTTCTCTCCACATAAACTCCCAGGCCTCCTGTAAAGGTTGGAGAGAAGAATATAAGCCCTGCTTCAGGCTTAGGTTTGAAATATCTCCAAAATTCCTTTTTTTTCCAACCTGTAGAATAAGAACAAACCATAACGCCAAGCTTTTAGTTTTGGATGAATACAGGGCAAATGCAAAGATGCTTTCAGAAGAATCTGGTTTAAACTGGAACTGTGTCTTCCTCACAGTGGTACAGACTGCAGGCCAAATGCAGCTCTGTCAAAACTCTTTTGCTACAACCTTAGTAAAGTAAAAGATGTGCATTTGAAGTAAGAACATCACCACTTTGACATGATTTTGGTACAAACTCCATAAAGGACCTGGCGGTAGGTTACGCTAAGTTAAAATGGTACAAATGGCGTTTTCTTCGTTTAACCCAACACTGACCTCAGTGAACCGGGTCAACTCAGGCTGAGTGCCTGGGGAGCAGTGAGTGCCAGTGCATTGCTCAGTGCACTACAGGGGCTGGTGGATTCAAACCTGTGTCCTCGCAGGACATATGTTGGCTGAACCTCCAGGACACCTATGCCTCAAAACTTGCACAATTTCACATTTGTTCATTACTTATGCTGCCTTAATCTTGATGACCATGCTTATTAAAGAGTAATGTAAATTTTGTCGCTTTTTCCCCAAAATATACAATATTTATTGCAGGGCTTTGAACCAGAATTGTATTGCCTTTTGGTGAGTTTCAGTCAGAAATAGTATATTAACATTTCTGGGGATTTTAGGTTCCACCATAAAATTGATGTTCCTGAAGGATAACAACAAAAAATGGGATGCCTTCATCGTGATATGTTGACGCACGGGATTTTATGAATGCCTTCCCATCTAAATGATAGATATATAGAACTGAAGAAGCCTCTTGGATGGGAGGTGAAACGTCTTCAATAAACCTACAATGTCCAGTTGCCCTCAATGTAACTCATTTTGGACAAATATGTAGATATAGTTTATTTGCTCTTTACTATAAAAAATACTGCAGCTGTTGATAATGCATTTCTACCCATTTACATTATTTAATGTTGGCCAGTCCAATTAAAATTTCTAAATTTAAATTAATAAAAAAAATTGTTACTAGTCAAATTTTCTATTTTATATATACAGTATATCATCACATCTAAACAAAATCAAGAAATAGCAAACATATGGAATTAGTTTGTTTGCTCTTTATAATACTGTAGTCTAACTAGACAAGTGTTTCTACCAATTTAGAATCTTTAATGTTGACCAGTCCATCATTAACATGGACAAATATATTGATATTGTGTCTGAAACTAACATTTTCCATATTAACAGACTCCAATATTGACCTGTTATTGTTGTCTTTGAGATGTGACAGTAGTTGGTAGTCAGTCCACCCACTCTCTCCATTCAGTCAGTGAACGTCACAGGAATTCAACCTCATCAGGTCATGGTAGACTACCATAGACTAGACTAGGAGACCAAGGACTTTGACTGTAGGCTACAAAGGATTTGTAGGATTTCATTAACTCATTACAATTATTTGTGCATGAGCATTTCTGTTACAGAACAAAAAATTATAATGTTTCTGATTTCAAGAAAGATCCCAATAGTCTTTTTTGTTCCTTGAATCAGTTCAAAGCCCTGATTTCTCCCAGTTCCCACTCCACCGGCCCAGGTGTGGGTTTCATGTTAAAGTCAATTTACGATGAAGAGGAAGGGGTACAACCCAGAACCCTCGGGTCAGATAACTCACTTTATCTCCTGTCCTAAAGCCGCCCCAGTGACCAGTGAAACATGTCTGTTGTTGTCCCTCGCGTCACTGTTGATGAGAGTTTATGAAAGTTTAATGAAGCTGTTTTTTTTTTTTTTTTGCAAAATTAGTGCCACCCATCACTCTGTGTGTTTTTGTTTCTGTTTGTCACTCCAGATGGTTGAAGCTTATTACAAACAGATCATTCATATAGTTGACGGAGACGTTGTCAATCACAGAAATCCAATCCCTTTTGTTCCTGTGCTTTATTGTGCAGTCGACAGCTTTAAGATGTCGCTATTTTTTTTTTCATAACAGTTTCCCAGGTGGGAGCTGATACCTGAAAAAGACCCTGAACAAAATGTTTTCGGTTATTATTTAACCTGTCTCACTCTCGGCTACGGTAGACCAAAGCCGGGAGCTCATTAGTGACAACGTAGAGGTCGGTGTGAAAAACACCGCACTCATCACCTGCTGGATGACAAATGAAGCCCTTCATGAAAACAGAGGAGAGAAGTCGACAGGTAGTGAAGAAGCTGCGGTGGAGATGGATGTGAAGTCGGAGAGAAACAAGACAGCGGGTGTTACTTTTATTGTTGCCTCGTCGGGAGTCATAACATATTTTTCTGTTTCCTTTCTTCTTTTTTTTTATAGGTTATGATATTTTTTTTTTGTTTGTTTTTGTCTTTGTATCTTCCGTGTAGCTCCAACAAAGGGCCAGGCTCTCCTGCAGGGTGTGGTTTGTCTACTTGATTAATGAAACCAATCAACACGGGCCGTGAAATACTTAAGGGATTCATGCACACTGGAGAAATTGATTACCTTTAACTAGAAAACAATGGAGAATAAGGAAGTCTAATGACTGGGCACCTGTTTTACTTCATGATCATTACAGGGGTTTGGAAAAACTGGGGCTTGTATGTGTAAGCAATGAGCAAAAGGAAAATTATCCCAAAAAAAAAACGGATTAACATCTTAATGAAAGGAAATAAAACATTAGTACAGCAGAGTTGTGGAATATATAGTGTGTGTATAATATAAAATATTTGCATATATTTAAAAAAATGCAATATCATCAGTAATAACTTGCGAGTACTTTCTGCAGAAAAAAAAACAAAACAACCAATAACAAATCCTTATTTATCACCACTCTCGCTGACTTTGTAGCTTCCTGGCTTCAGAATGGACCAACCCTTCATTTCACCACACCATTGAATTCATTCACTGCGCTAATGGGCCTTGTGATGAGCTATTGATCAACAGCAGGTGTGTCAGGAAGTAGGAGAGAATTACACTCACAAAACATTAGAAAAGGGAAATATTCTGCACTACAGGAGAGCAGGTTCAATACCCTCTTTTACTTAAATCTTTCTGTTTCAGTGTTTTTAATGGACCCCTTTGCTCATCTCTGTAATCATAGTTACTACACCTGTCAAACATCAGCCTCCTGGTTAGGACCTGTGAATAGATACGTTGGTTTAAAACCAGGAGGGAGTTGTAGATTTGCCTTCACTTTCAGTTTATACATCAGGGAACTCAACCTTAAAGCAGTCGAGGGGCCACAGCTGCCACTGTAATTTTAGTCATTTCATTTATTATTATTATGCAGCAGTGGTGAAAGGTGGAGGTTTCAGGTTCTCACCCACCAGATGCCAGGTTACCACTGAGGTGCTCTTGGCAGAACACTGTCCCGACCCACGTAACTTCCGGTGGGTTCTCCACCCACAGGAAGGCTCGCAGTTTAGAGCAGTGTGATTTGGGTGGCAGTGGTGGAGACTGCTGCCGTGGCAACGGATAAGCAGATAAATCAATAGATGAGGCCGTCACGTAACCCAGAGTCAATGTCTCTGTGTTGGCTTTCAGTGGACTTTCAGTATGGTGTGGTGCGACGAGATTTGGGTGGCAGTGGTGGGGACTGCTGACCTCCTGACCCAGCAATGGCTAAGCAACAAAAATGAATAAATGAATAAGTTTACCTTAACGAACCAGAAGTAGCCCACTGGCCAGAGGTTTGATTTTCCTAATATACAGCATTTACAGTGTTACATATTTTTATTTTTTCTAGAAACTGCTAGCAATCAATTATTTGCCTTGTACTTTTACTTTTAGTAACATCCCACCTTAAAGTCTAATAATAATATTTGAAAAAAAAACATATAAAGTTCGACCCTTTGTGCTATATTTAAAATCTGTGCTCCGTCTTTGTAAGAATTGTGGCTATTGTTTATCTCGTTGCTCCCAGGATTCTTTAAAACCCATTTGGATCAAATAAAAAAGCCCTTCTTTCAGCAGATGAACAGACCTCCCTGTCTGTTTCTCCCTGAACAACCATCCTTCTCTATTTAAGCCATTAAAGCTCTCTGCTCTGACGTGACTTATTTTATTGCATTTTTAAAAAAGAAATGTGTGACATCATCCTAAATTGTCCTCCAGGTTCTTCTTTTTTTTTTTCTTCAAACAGGCTACATACAATACATGTGTTTTACACTTTGATGCCTGTCTGTGTCTGTGATTATGTCTGTCGATCTGAGCTATATTTAAGTGTCTTTTCACCAGCCCCAAGACGGCAGCTGAAAAAAGAAAGAAACAAATAGCTATATCTGGTACAAAGCATCGTTTTTGTTTTTTTTTTTCACTCTCTCTCTCTCTCTGAGGCTAACGTAATTTATCTTTGTAGCACTCTGACAGAAATAAAGCTTAATAAAATAAAAACTTTTTCCTGATACTTAAGTAAACGGGGGAGAGGGCGTCATGAAATCCTCATTTAAAAAAAGCTTGCGTTTCTGTAAGGGTTTTTTTTTTAACGCTGTCCCTTGACAATAAAGAGAAGTTGTTTTGGTCTAGGGAATAAAACAGTCAAGCAAAACAAAAACTTTTTATTAATCTCAGCACCAGCTGATGCCGTGCTGATGTTGGCCTTAAAGATCTAAGACTGGGGCTCGGCGAAAAGATGGAATAATAATGATCATCATGTCCATCACGTTCCAAAGTCCCACTCAGTCACCCCTACTGTAGAAGTGATGGTTAAACTTTGCGTTGTCACTTCTTTTTACGGTACTGAGGACAGAAAATGACATTTAAATGAACCGTGCTTTTATACACACTGGGACTAAAGGCCGTGATACGCTTTGCTGGTTCTGACCTACAGTCTCTGTGGGACTTGGACTCTGAACAAGGACACTGAATTAACCAGCAGTCATGGAGTCAGTGGACAAAACAAGAGTTATGACGACAAAACAGCAGCGGCAACATACAGTATATTTTACTCTAAATATAGAGTGTTATTTTTGCTCCTCTTTAGCAGCTGACTTTTGTTTCTTGGGATTGGAGCTTTCTCTTTAGGGTAAACACGGCTAACATTGTCTTCTTTGTTCCAGTACGGCTTTATGCATCAGCAGTCACCTGCAGCCAAGGAGATATAACCGACGGTTCCATTATTTTACAATTACCACATCATCAAAAGCGTCGAAATTTAAACGATTATTCTGTTTTTTTTTGCTCATTTTGTAAAATTCTCAAAATATTTTACAAAACTTTTCCAGGTGAAATCATAATTTCACTCAGCCATTTTTTGGTTACATACTATATACCTTATATAAAAATGTTTTTTTTTTTTTTTTTTTTTAATCTGCGGCCAGTCTGATTACAAGGAGCAGAGGTGGAGAATGTGGAGGAGTTCCGATACAGGAGGAGTACTGGCACTTACAGGATGGAACATCTGGAAAAATGAGGGATTTGTGATAGAAGAAAGTCAGCTAAAGTGAAGGGAAAGGTTTACAGGACAGTTGATGTATGGATTAGAGACTCTAGGAATAGGTAGAAGACACGAGACAGAGCTGGAGGTGGAGGAGTAAAAGATGCTGAGATTCTCTTTAGGAGAGACAAGAATGGACTGGATCAGGAACGATGTGATCAGGGGATCACAGAGAAGCCAGATTAAGATGGTTTGGACATGTTCAGAGGAGGGACAGCGGATACATTGCGAGAAGAATTCTAGACATGGAGCTACCAGGTAAGAGACAATGAGGAAGGCCAAAGAGCAGATTTATGGATGCAGTGAGGGAGGACATGCAGGTTGGAGTTGGAGTTTAAGAAGCGGAGGACAGGACCCCTGAAAAACGTAATAAGCCGAAAGAAGAAGAAGAAGAAGAAGAAGATCTACGGCCGGTCTGTGGATACTGTTTCCCAGTATCTTCAGTACTACAAGTTGTTTTGTTTTGTTTTTTTTTCTGGTCACCTGAATTTTAAATGCCACAAACCCTCACAGCCCATGACATCAGAGATTATTCAGAAATCACTGAATAAAAGTGTAATTGACCAGTATTGACCATGAAGAAGACCATCAATGAATACATGTTCACGTACCAAGAAAAACAGCTCAAACAACAAAGAGAAGGTCCATAGAAAAAAAATCTGACTCAACATTTCGAGTGAATCTATAAGTTTTATTATTGCCACAACTTCTTTCCAGCCTCATCTTGAGTTGTTCCTGCAGCGATGCATCGGTACCATGTACCTGTGCGTGCACAAGCCGAATGAGCACGACTTTTGGGTGAAGCTGGCCCACTTCATGTATCATTTTTAAAAGTTCCTTCAAAGATGAAAGTTGTCCTGAAAAGGTTTTGAAATTGTTTCAACGTAAAACACCCATAATATCTTCCTACCCTCTCTTTTAAGGAGTGGTAGCACATTTTTATAGGGTTAGCATCTATTTAACATATTTAATGAGGGGGTAGGAAGATATTACGGGTGTTAGAAGCAGAGGGACATTAATCTGATTAGTCTACATCCACTCATTTTAGTCAGCAACTTGAGACCCCGCCTAGTGGTGAGGCCTGGGGCTGCAACCCCTTTAGCCCATTCTGTTAAAACCACAAAAGGAAAACAATTATGTTAGTTTTAATTATGCATTTCATGTGTAATATTTTTTTAAAACACATGTTGACTTTATTGGACCTCATTGTCCTACTGTCTCTGCACTATGACCGTTGGTTCTTCCCTCTATGCATGAACTAAAAAGCAATAAATCACAGAAAAAAATACCTAAACAATAGACTTTAATGGTATTTGCATCTTTGGAAATAGATCCAGGTCGATTTGCTGACCACACAAGTTCCTAGTGCGCCCTACATTAGATGAGCTGCAAAAACTTTTGCATTATTTATCCTGGTGCCACTGAAGCAGGGGATTCATAACACATGGAGTAACTCCGACCTGAAACAGGACCAAAGCTGAACATCCTGCACTGGATTTCAATATTAATCCAACATTAACCTGTTTAAGGTAAATGCTAGCTGGTCAAGACCGGGCTACTGACTCGGATGAACCTAACCTCTGGTTCACCTTGAACGAAAATTGGCAAAATTGTAATTCCATCACGAAATGCTGAGCGTGGTGATGAGAAGACTGGGTGGTAGTGATGGGATTTTTCATTTGCAAAAGAATATCAGATAAGTTGGCTGCAGCGGTGAGTGATGATGGTAATTACAACAGGCCTTGTCCTTTCTCAACCTCTGCTCTCCAACCTTCTCCACACCTTTCCGGATTTTTTTTTTTTGTCTCCCACTGCTCCCAAATGAAAGATTAATGACATCCATCATTCTGACTGTGGTTATTAATAAGGATTCAGATTTGAATGAAGCCAAGGTTAGAAAAGCACACCTTTCTAATTTCTTTTTATTATATTTTTTCATTCACCTACACCGTGGTGTTTAAAACAATACGTCCTTCGTCCCCAAAGACGTGGAAATTGGATGAATTTTTAATAATATCCAGCCTGTAATTATCCCGAATCTCATTGATTTATTTCTGCAGCTTGGCCAGACTCCCAGAAGATAGTTTATAAATCCAGGCTCCGATTGGACTCTGGTGGCTCAAATGCAGCTCTATTGTATTTCCTACAGTTCCTCGTTTATTCATCGTGCAGCGCTTCGCCCGCTGCTAGCTAAGATTTGCAAGGCAGTAGAATTTGATCTCTTCCAGAACAAATTGAGATGTACTGTACTTGCAGCGCTCAGCAGTGGGGCGGGTTCTGCAGCCTCACAGAAGTCATGTTATGCTGACTTCACTCCGGCACTCATCTCGTCTCATCTCACCGCACACACACACACACAGACACACACCCACTCACGAGTCAGTTATTCCCGAGTGATGCAGAAAGACACAAACAGTGAGCAGGTGTTATGTGTTTTACACGGGTCCTGATGTGCTTCCTAGTTAAAAAGGACACGTAAAATTTCACTAGTCGAAAGTGTACGTGTGAGTACTATAGTTATATATATGTAGTGTACGCTGTGTGAGTAAATAAGGAAGCCTGTATATCAGGAGAGGGAGACGGCATCTGGTCTCGTGTGTTATCTTTGAGACAGCGAGGAGCAGCAGACAGCATGATAGTGGGCTTCAGATGCATTAACACCTCCGAGATCCAGCCGGGGGCTTCGGAGTTCATAGGATTGATGTTGCAAAGCCATAACTCCCCCTCCCTCACTCCTGCCCTCTCCTGGTCTTGCTCATGCTGCTCCCCAGCCTTTCTCCTCTCCCTCTTCTCTCCTGCCCTCCCCACTCACCTTTTCTCATGATTAGGTTGACTGGCTTTGTTTTGGGCCCAGCAGCTCAGAGCTGGAGGAGCGCTGTGAAGGGGAATTGCCTTTAACCGAGATGAGGTTTGTCTCTGCTTCCTGCCGGCTCCAGTTCTAAGCCACAGGGTATTCAGGGCGAGCTGCAGCTCACTGACTATATGTTCTGCCTATGGTCCCTCTCTCAGACAGACTCAGACTGCCTTCATTTGTGTTGCATGTTACTTCTCTACCCGGCTTCGAGAACATCTGTCAGAGTGGAGAGGAGACAATCTCTGAGTGAGGATTGAATGGCAAGAAACTGTGAAGGAAAAATTCAAATGGACTGATTTGGAGTGGCTGTAAATGAGTAGGTAGAGTGGATTGTTTTGTTCACAGCAGGATGAGCTGGTTTTCATGCACCTGTGTCTGCACCTGTCTCTGAGAGTCCTGGGTTCAATTCCCAGGGGAGCCAGGGCGCCTTGATAATAGTAATCCTCCTCTGTAAGACACTTTGGAGTAAAGCATCTGCTAAATGTGTATTGAACAAAAAGAAAATGGGGCGAACATTTATAATTGACTGTGTCTGCTCAGGCAGTGTTAAACTCAAAGTATTAGAACGAGGGTAAAACATTATTACTCAGTAACTCTACTCTGAGGAGAGACACTGGCAATGGGATAAAGAGACTTGATCAATAATAGGGTTGTTTTTAAATTCTGCTAAATTAAGAATTTACCTTAAAAAAGAAGCCAAAGAACTTTACTTTTATCAAACCACCATTAGAAAGCGCAATATAATTAATCAATCTATGATTTGCAGGGAAAACCATCTATATTTTATTCTCTCAGTTGAAGTAGTCACAGGTATATACGAGTGTAAAACATATACATCTTTACCATCAATATGGTATCTTTGTATATTTCTGTTGTTCTTACCCTACTTACTTCTTCTGCTGTTATCTGTCCTGGGTTTAATCTCTAAAGGAACTTCATGCGTGATCATAATCATTTTTTTGTTTTCCACTTGAGTGCTAAATGCAATAATCTAAATGTAGTGAAAAACATGTTTGTTTGTTTTTTTTAATTCAGGAATGTTGATTTGTGTTGCTTATCAAGGATAATTGGTGGTTGTGATCATTTTGTAATTAATCACCGCTATCTTGTGATTAATCAGACAGAAAATTCCGTCGCCTGCCAGTCCTGATTTGATCATATCTGGGTTTTACTCCTTGGTTAAATCTGCCAATGAACACAAAGACAAAATAAAGATGGACTCTCTTTTTTTGTTTCAGCGACGCAGAGTTGTCCTACATTTCCTTCTCCTGTGACCATTATAAGCCTCATAATTAGCAGAGGGTGCACTTTCTGTGCACTCCAACACTGCATCATTGTATTTATTCTTTCAGATGGCTGGCAGACAGGTGCTGCTCTAATCATTTTCTCTTACTCATGCTTTTCTGCTTGGGATTCCTATCAATTTGTCCTCATTTTTGTGCCTCATCCTGCGGTGTGACTGAAGCTGGGATGCAGACAAGGTAAAATAAATGTGTGTGTGCATGCGCGCTTGTGTGTGTTGGTTGGTTTGTATTAGACAAAGACACAGAGAGAGAGGAAACTAAGGAGATAGAAAATGAAATGAGAAATGGTGGGGAGGACGGCAGCTGCTATAGGGAGGGCGTCTGTGTTTCTTTACGTGTGAGAGGACGAATGTCTGGCTTATAACAAAATGCCAACCAAATGAGGACAGATCAGTGGACTGAGTATAAGCCACCTTGAGTCCCCATTACAGAGTACACAAGACGGATGGGACCACTCATCCTGTGTGCGTGTGAGTGAGAGAGAGAGACCGTGATGCATTCACACCCTCAAACTTACACATACCCAGATGTCGAGGTCTCAAGGACACTGTCAAACCCGCATATACTGTACACAACATATATAAAAGCACCGAGGAGGCAGGACTGGGATGGAGGCAAGTAGGCTGAACAAATAAGGTGGTAAAACATCTCAATTCTGGGGCATATGTGCATGTAAAACTGTCCACTGAGGACAGACACTCAAGCAGCCAATAAAGGCTCTGGCTGATTCACACAGACACACACTGACACACCAACAAATGTCCCAGCGATCTCACAGAAGCCGGTTATGTTAATGTGCAGCTTTTGGAGTTTATCAGCCGTGCCATCAGGAGGCAGCACTGTACCAAGTCATGATGACAGATGATGAGGTGAATGTACTGTACATGAATATTCATAGCAGTCATAGCTTCCAAAATATCCTCAAAATCAGATCCACATCCTGCCGAGCAGGCGTGCCTTTTTTTTGTTTTTTTTTTGGAAGCCCTTCACATCAAAAACACAACAAATGATAACCTCCCAGTGTTCTTTAACGACTGCAAAGTGTAACTTTATGGGGCGTGACTAAAGCACTCCTTCTTATTAATGTTGCTGGTCAGTGGCTTCCATCACAAGCAGTGCAGAGGAGCAGAGGAGCAGGAGCAGCTGAACGAGGGAGATTTATGGAGCAACCCTGGCGCTAGCAGACCCATAGCAAATGGCACCACGGCAATCAAACCTTTTTACAATGACTGAGCATCAGGCAGTTCTCACGCTGTTATACAATAACAATATCGGCCTCGTCGGGGGAGAGGAGGAGGTCAGAGGGGTGTTAACTTATTCACTGACTATTCAGCTGAAGTTTCACCAACGGCTGTTTTCCAGTATTTAGTAAAAGCCCCGTCACCTTTGGACTTTTTTAACTAAGGAATTACTGTCCACTGAGCACCCTGTGAGCCTTGGTCTGACCGGCCGTCATGCGGTCTAGATCCTGCCGCTAAATACATCAGATATACTGCACAAAGATGTTGCAGCCGAATTAAGTTGTGGTTGGGAACAAAGACACCACAAGAAGTGTTGGATAAATGAGAAGAAATTAAAGTGATGTTGGAACAAATGCACTTTTATTTTCTATTCTTTAATTTTGGTTTCATTTGATGTAACTTACTTGAATTAATTATAAAGTACTTGAAGTTAATTCAATAAATGTGAAATATAATTTGGATGGTGAATGACCGAAAACGTCTGAGCATCAGAGTGCATTCAAGATTTTTTGACTCATCTTACAAATGAGTCATGTTGGTTAAAGAAATGATTTTTTTTTGTCTGCTCTAGTTAATAAGACATTTGTCTTGATTGCGTGAAGTGTCCAGACATGTCTCAGAGGTTCCTCTATGAATCAGACAATTTTGGGGGACAAACACTACTCTGAAACTTTTCCATGTCATGATGAACAAACTAGAGAACCTCTTAATAAATACTTCAATACTCCCTGGTCTGTCCACTTAATTTAAACTCTAATCTCTCATGAAGTTATGCCAATTAACTTGGGCCAGGACCTAAAGGACGGTGGAGCCACTGAAGCTGAAAGGCAAATCTGTCGGAGGATTATTTAGTCTCGACTTTGGCGGCACGTGACCGAGATGAAAACCCTGTGTTTGAAAAAGGTTCTAAAACTTTTTTCACCTTTATGTTCTTTGATGACTTTGACGGAAGAGTGACTAATGCCTGAGCACAGAAATCAGATTGCCGACTGATCACAGACATCGGTGTCCTCCTGTGTTTCAATGTCAGTCAGAGTTTGTCTCTGCATCTGCATACAATATTTGTCAGGAGGACAGACACATTAGTTATTTAAATTACTTATGAATAAACAATGATGGGGATTTCATAGTTTTCTTCTCTCTTAATTTTGTACGAGGCTAAGTGAAAAAGGTCTGGTATTAATTTATAATAACTGTAAAAATGTGTCCATACCTGTCTCTCAGGGCTCTCCATCAGCTTTGACAGGTTTTGTCATTCGTACAGTCCTTTTGGGATTAATTCTCATCACATTTCAATTTCAGGGGGATACATAGTTGATTTTTTACATTTCAGGGATTAGACCAGTGTATAGCGTCAATAACAGAAATCTCACAACAACTATATGTAACAAAATAGAGTAATCTTCTAGTGTAGACAACTTTATAATTGAGTTCAGAGTAAACCTGCTGCTCCTTCACCATGAGAGGAGCCAGTTGAGGTGGATTGGGGATTTAAGTCATATGTCCCCACCAAGCCTCCCTAGGAGGCTGGTGACCCAGCACAAGTTGAAGCAACTATGCTGCCCAGGTGGCCTGGAAACAACTTGGGATACCCTGAGATTAGCAGGAGGAGATGTCTTGAGCAGACGTGTCCAAACTGTTCCACAAAGGGCAACTATTTTTTAATTTTAGAACTCTATTAATCCCTCGAGATTATTTCGGGAAATTATGCCTCGGCATTTAACCCATCACCGTAGTGAGCAGGGGGCTGCTCGCTGAGTCAGTGTGGAGGGCACCACCAGGGCAGTAGGGGGATTGGAACCAGCGGCCTTGCGGACCCAAGTACGCTTCCTTAACCTCTGGGCCAACAACTGCCCCTATTATTTTGTTCCAACCCAGAAGTAACACACCTGAGTTGCAAGGTTTAAACAACTGACCTCAGTTATTCGACAGCTGATTAGTCAAACTAGGGGCTCTTGGTTGGTTAGGACAAAAACCAGCAGCCACGCCGGCCCTTTATGGAGAGGTCTGGACAGGTCTGGTCTCGGGAGAGGGATTGTTTTCAGCCTGTTTGATTGAAGACAATGCTAACGTACTGGCAGAAAATGAAGAAAGAAACTGATAAAGATGTTCTTCCACAACTCTGATTATCTTTTTTTAATAGTTCTCATAGTCATTTGCTAAACTAAAAAAGACTGTGGGCAATTAATAAGTAATAGTTCTCAGCCTCATTAAGTGTTTTTACTCTGTGACAAACCTAAAGGCCTCTCACAGTGGTCGGCTTTGTTATTTAAATTTTTATTTCTCCTTTTTGTTGTGTTTTTTTAGCTTAAATCTTAGATATCAACTTAAATGAACATTTATTTAAATACACGTCACAGACATTTGATGTAAATGTGAACCTTTATTGATCTTGCATCCAACCCCAACATATTCTGGTCTTCCCGCATCAGATGGATAAATAAAGGAATACTGTGGGACACACAATGGAGTGCGTGAGACACGGCTGTGATTATCAGCTGTTAAGGATGATGGATGTTATCACAGCCCAGAATCTGCTGATTACACTGCAGTGGGTAATACATATCAATAAAGTTCTGATTGATGTACATCTGTTGTTGATTTAAATATTGGCCTGTAGCCTGGCAATCAATGGTGATACTGTGAGGGTGTCAGAAGGTATGGATTAACGAACATTAATGACTATTATTCTCCTGTCTTGGATCCACTGGTGCATTCAAGGCTCCTCTGTGTCGGGTTGTAGTGGTAAAATATTCAGCTTTGGTAACATAAAAGTCCTGAGGAAATATGTTTATGATAGAACTTTGTTGTGGAGAAGCTCGGAATGTTAACAGGAATAGATGCATGATTGAGCTGCCAGGGGTTTGTTTGAGTCAAATGTGTTTCTGTGATATGGCAGGTACACATCACTGTTGGTTGGTTAGTTGTAGAAACATGAAATAAAATCCCTTTATTTGTAGAAAACCCTACTTCCGCTGCTGGAATGTGAAATATACAGTAGCTGTACTTAGAAAAGGTCTGATTTATATATTTAATTGAGACATCTCGTCTTCTTCTGCTTGTCCGTTGCCGGGTCGCAGGTGCAGCTGGCGCCACCCAAATCAGATTGCACCATATTGTGAGGCTTCCTGTGGGTGGTGAGCCCACAAGAAGTTATGTAGGTTGGGGCGGTGCTATGCTCACAGCACCTTGGTGCCCCGGGCCTTAGATTTCACCGAGCTCTGATCTAAACTCAACCAGCACAGAAAATCTTTTCATGTGGCCCAAACATCTAAACCAGTGGTGTCAAACTCATTTTTACCAGCGGACCACATCAACAATACAGTTCCCATGAAGGGCCTGTTGTAAATGAGAGACTGTTCAGATGTAAAACTCAACGTATTAATATTAATTAAGTTACTTACTTACTCTATATTAGATTGAAGTAACAAATTTTGTTCATTACTGTGTAATAAAACAACCTTTAATTTATCCGGTTATGAAGCTCCACAAACAATATAGATTTTCTTTCTAAGCTTCCGTGGGCCATACAGGATGACTTGGTGGGCCGGATTTGGCCCCCGGGCCTTGAGTTTGACTCAAATGATCCAAACAGTGGACTAAATCATGTGTTCTGACTCATGACCGTCAAAGATATGTCTTTATTTCCTACAGTGAAAGGTCCAACACCATCATAAACAATAGTAGTCAATACCACAACAATTGTCCGCACCAGGACAAAGTCAGAGAAGTAACATCCTGGTCCTGAGCCAACAACCAGCTGATCAATGTCAGCAACACACAGAGGATGACTGACGACTACAGGAGTTCGAGAGGAGCAGGAGGAGGAGGAGCAGGAGGAGGAGGAGCAGGAGGAGTTGGAGGATGACATCTCCCATACCTGCAACAGAGGAGAGTCTCTCAGGCTTCACAACCCTGGAAGATTAACATCGTAGAGGATCTCTGCACCACTGGGATTTTATAATGAAGACAGCAAGGCGCAGTCTCGTCATCCCATGGTGTCTGAAGACGTTTGGTGTGAACATCAGGACACTTGCAAACTTCTACAGACGTGTACTGCGGAAAGTATCCTCCAGGAATTATCACCGCCTGCTACTGCAGCTGCAGCAGCCGGGGGCACATATCAGTGCCGTGTGATTAAATTAGAAGTTCCTCAGAACCAAACACCCCTGTAGATGTCAAACTCTATACAAAGTAGCATTACATAACCAGACTGGCTCTCCTTCTGTTCAGTCCACACCAGTCAACTGCAAAGTCATGCAACATGTGGAGTCAGGCACAAAGATTACTATTGGTCAGGTCAGGTGCAGACATGATTTTTGATTCACAAGCAACAATGTGTCCGTAAATTTGACTGGAGAACTGGGTCAGGACCAGAGAGATGGAACATTTGTCTGAACTATGACAAATGATATGAACATTAACACATAAAGACTAAAAATGCTTTGGCATTTTTCATTCTGTTGATGGAAGTGCAGACATTTCAGGGAAACTAATGTGTCTTTTTTGGCCTCATCTGGCTATTACTTACACTTGATACACAGGGTTTCATTTCCCGGGAATCGGGAAATGCGAAGACGGGACCCGGGAAAAATCGTGAGGATCTATTTGTTGTCATACAGTAATACACACCACAAAGGGTCTTGCGGTGCACCCAGGAGAGTGTGAGTGTTTTTTGTTTTTTTTTTTTCACTTTAGCAGCCCCTTCAGCGGAAAAACATGGGTTCAGTTTTAGGATACATGCCTAATGTATTAAGAAATGACCATGAAATTGTTTGCTTTTAAATTGCTTTTAAATATTGCTTTTAAATTGGAGTTGTGTAAAAATATTATTAAGGCTATAACAATTGGCCAGTTTTACAAAAGACGATTTACAAACGAACCTGCCATATTAATGCAGCAGTTGTCGCCCACGACAGCGCAGGTGGCTCAGCCTTTAAAGTTGCTGTGGAGATGAAAGCTATTGTTTTGCATCACTAATTGTAGCCTGAAATAGCAATAATTTCATGTACAGTGCAGGCTGTATGAATATTTGAATGATATTTAAATAAGGGTGCAGTAAATAAATAAATAAATCCCGGGATTTGATTTTTGGCAATTTCGGGAAAAATATCAAACCTAATACAAATATATCAACAAAAGAACTTAACAATAGAATGGCTAGGATTCCATCATCAATAATGAAACTATATTTGATCAGGAAATATTTTCTCAGTGAAGACAACAACAATAAACTCAAAATGACGCAGAGTCACTGATACAAGATTCTAACTTTTTATACCAGTCTGGTAGCAGAACGTTATAGGCTGTGTGCACTTGAGAAATCCTTGTTGTGTGCATGCACAATTAATTCGGGTAGGAAGATTTTATGGGTAGGAAAATATTTCAGAACACCGGAAATGTACCTTTATTAAGGGGTATTTATCTGTCACAACTTAACGACCAGTCCAGGAAAATAGTACGAGATATTTAACCGGTCCGTGGCACAAAAAAGGTTCCAGAACCTGTGTGGATGGGTAGTGTTCCTAGCTCAGTGGCTACCAAGGTCCATTTCTTTAACCACTAGGCCAAAAACTGCCGCTTGGAAGACATATAATGATAATGGAAATTCCATCCACCTGTCCAATTTTGTCAACTCCGTTGCCACGTCACAGGAGCAGCAGTCTCTAGGACCACCACTCGATACACACTGCACCATATCAGACCTTCGTGAAACGTGGAAGGGGCCCACCAACCTAACTAGGATTCTCATTTGCCCAGGAGTTGAAGCATGGAGTTTCAAACCAATAGACCAAATAGAAGAAATATAGAAATTAATATCATAAATTGTACAAGGTCAGTAGGCAAAATTAATAAGTCAAACGGGCAGCATCTGGTCCCCAAGCCATTGTTTTACCCATGTCTCGGTTAGACAGTGGGGTTAAGTCATGTGAGAGACTCCAGGAACAATGCCTGTTTATTACTTTCAAAAGCTCTTGCAGCATTTGACAAGGATAAAATAATTAGCAAAACTTTTTACGTCATTTATCTTCGAACGTTTGGAATAAAAAGGACCAGATACAAACTCAACTCTCTTCCACAAGTGATAAACAGATACAGTCAGAACCCATTAAAAGTGGGGTCATGAGGCCACACTCTGACACGGCTCCCCCTGCAGTACGGAAACATATATAACACTGTCCTGACTAACTGCTGTCAAATCAACAGAGAATAATCACATAAAAAAAAAACGCAGGGTCACAGAACATTGAACATCATTTACATAATTGATGGAACATTTGGGCAAAAACGTCTGAGTGTGATCGATTGATGTGAATAAAAAGGCATTTACTCCACCTGCAATTACTGCCGCAATTAAGCAGTGACACTGTCATTTAAAAAAAAAAGTGTGGTCTTTGTTATAATTAAAATGTTGTTTTTTTCTGAATTTTGTAGGGATTTTTTAATGGTTCTGTGATTTTTAACAGAAAATATGATGAAATATCAATAAAATCATTAACCCATTTCTAATTACGCCCAATCACAGCAGCACTGATTGACAATGGCCACCATTAGTAATTAGCAGTGCTGAGAATAGTTTTCTTTGATGTAAAACAGAGGGGGAAAAAAAACTGGGACAGATTTTGTTTTTTTGTTTTTGTTTCTAATTTGTAAACTTCTGTGGTTCTCATTTGGCCCCGGTTGCTAAATGATGCGGGAAACATTTTTCAAAAGAACTTTAGTTTCCGTTCACCTTGCGAGAATATTGTTATGCGTGTTGTGGTTTCAAGATGATAATTTGTATTCATGTTATCTGGACATGCTGACTGTTTAACAAGGTTATTACTTTGAGAATTAGAATTTCCATCTAATGTAAAAATAAGTAAAGCTTCCCTTTGAAATAAAAAATGACCTGCGTCTCTATTACTGCTGCTGAGGTCATGCAGGGAAGATAAAACAGGAGGATAAATAAGCGCCGCCGCATTAGATGTTTCAAGCAAGTCAGGAATGCTTGCTATTATGGGCAATTAGTATGGAGAGGGCTGCACGGCAACTTTTTTTTGCCCCTCTCTTTCTACCTTTGATAGAAAAACATTAAGGCAGAATAATTAGGAATAAAGAAAAGACAGAGGAGAGAGGAGGAGAAGAGAGTGTGCAGATTTCTAAACCCCGTTGTTCCCGGTCCACTCTAGGGAGGATTGGTTCCTATTACAATTAATCCCTAATCAAACTGGGGGCGGCTGACATGATCTGATTTGGTCTTCACATTAGGATTCTCTAATCAGTTTCTCCGTCCAAACAGGATTTGGAGAAAGACCAGAGAACACCGAGCTTTGCTGCCGCCACATCAATCTGACTCGTCCTACCCCGAGACTCCTGGTGTGTCTCACAGAGGGCAATGTCACCACACATACTTACGGCGACTGTAAAACTTGAATACAAGGTGATAGAGAACACTGGGAGTATTCTGGCAGAGTTATCTGTCCTCAGGCAGGTTGGTGGCTCCAGAGTTTGTACAGTGCCAGACTGCATAATGTCTTCGGAGAGAAAAGACAGTAAACAAAATAAAATATTCACACCTTGGCATGAGAAAGAAAAAAATAACAAAGATTTCCACCAGTGCTGGATGTACGGTGACGCATCACATCTGCTAATGATTTTCTGAAAGCAACGGGGTGATTTCGTCAGTTGGTGCGCCATCATGGACCAGAGCAGTGGAGCCACCACCTTAAGGCCCTGACCGAGCTGTAATGAAAAACAACAGGCGTTTGCGAAGAACCATGGAGAGCTATTGGAACAATCTGCTCGAAGGCCGGGATTCAGCACGAGATTGGAGATAACCACAGTGTACGGAGAAAATTGGAGATGGAATTAAAAGTAAATGGAAAGGGACACATGGGAGGGAGAGAGGAGGGGAAATGAATGAGGCAAAAATACACAGGAAGCAGCACAGAATTGAACAGAGGGATTTAGTGGAATATCCTCCAGAACCATGGCTTAAAAAATGCAAATATTCCACAGTGTGAAGGGAAAAAGAAAAAGTGGGAACAAGAAGTCTTTGTCTTGGCACTTCTCTTAGCCGAAGATATAAGAAAATATTCCCCTAACACTCTTTAGCCTGTATTAACACAAGTGTCTCAGTATGGGTCACTCTGACCCAGGGTTAATTTGGGAATACAGTGCCCTCTTAAGGTTGTATTTTAAACTACTTTGCCTCCAAATATTATAATATTATGAAAAATTAAGTGTCTTTTACGTTAGTCATTGAACTTTTGCAAAGAGGTGATAAGAATTATCAAACAGAAGAAGCTACAGACGCTGGCCTTCTCACAGACAACAATGTGTAGTACCATGTTTTCAACACTCATTTATCACATTACATTCAAAGGGGCGCTGTTTACACACCATTAAACCGTTCTCAAAGACAGAGAGAAAAGATAATTTTTATTAAATTGAGGTAATAGCAGAGGAATAAATAGTGACGAAATACTGTATCTTGAGAACCTTGGCCACATGAAAATGCCAAAAAATGGCAGGGACCGAACTGAACAGAACAGCAATTTTTCAGCTAACAGAGCAAGGCTCTGACTCTTCTAACTTATTTTCCCAAAACAATGGTAAAACGTGAACTTTTAGGCACAGAATTAGCCACAGAAGAATGAACAAAAGTACCTCCGTTTATATACCAGATTAAACAGGTCATGTATCTTAGAAAGACTAAAATAATCTTCAAATGTCAGGTCCCTAAAGTAGTCGTCGCATTTGAACCAAATGTCTCTGCGTCGTGCAGTGCACAGTAGAGGGAGTCAGTCAGTGCCTGGGAACTCTGTCAAATCAATCCCCAATGTGAGTGAGGAGTTGCTAAGGGCCTGTCAGTGCTGACCTAAGTCCAAATGTGCAGATAAATACTCTCAAAGCAAAAAGCTGAGTTGGAGAAAATAAACGTTGTCAGAGCCCGAAGCTGTTGATGTTTTGTACATTTCCAGGATGCAGCAGTAAACCCATAAAACAGGTAAAGGATTCGGCCGAACGGGTTGATGTCGTCAATGAGCCTGAAAGTCGTGCCTGGGTGTAAATCTGCTGCTGCAGTGCCTGCCGGCTCTCAGAGCTACTGCTTTGGTTATAAAATTTTATCTTTGTTTTTTTTTTTTTTTTTTTTCTTTCTTTTGCAAAGACAGTTCATATCCTCTCACATATATCACCTGCAACAAAATTGTGCAGAAAAGGCAAATGTTAGCACAAGAATATAGAGATGTGCAAAGAACCTCAAAGGTTGTTGCCTTAAAGTTCAGAGTCGCTCATGCACATGCTCACAAACAAGCGTCTGTCTTGCGGTTCTTGAGAGTGGTTGTGTGCATCAAAGCGTGCTTTGGCTTTCATGGAGCGCGGTGGAAAAAAAACAAACACCCACTTCACTCAACTCCGAGAACGTGGAGCATGGAAGGAGTGCTAGTAAAGTGAGCACCTCATTTATCTAATCCCAGTTGGCCACCAGTGGGTGGGCATCACTGTCAAAAGGCCAATTAACAAGAGGCCCATTGTGAGCACCGCAGAACAGCACAGGAGAGACCGACCATTAGGGGAAATTCATCATTAGCAAATAATGGAGGCAGAGCAGGAAACACATCGTCAGCTTTCAAGCACTCCCGCTACTTCCTGCTGGTGGTCAGATTGTCAGACTCGTCATCCTGAAGAATCTTTTATTATTTTTTTAACTCACCAAATAAAAGAAAACATTCTGTTATTAGTGGCTGCACTGAGAGTGACCGGGATACCACGATAGTTTGGAGAAATGGGCTAGAAGGGCTGGGCCTAGTGGTTAAGGAAGTGGACTTGGGTCCGCAAGGTCCCCGGTTCGAATCCCCCTACCGCCAAGTTACCGCTGAGATACCCTGAGCATGGTATCGTCCCTACGCACTGCTCCCCAGGCACTCATTAGCTGCCCACTGCTCATTTGTATTAGTTCAGTGGCCTAGTGGTTAAGGAAGCGGACTTGGGTCCGCAAGGTCCCCGGTTCGAATCCCCCTACCGCCAAGTTACCACTTATCGTCCCTACACACTGCTTCTCGGCGCTTAATCTTAGAAATGCGAGTTGGTCTGGAGCGATCGCTGGAGACACACAGATGAAGGTGGAGTCAAAAGTATAATAGTTTATGACACAAATGATTATGATTGATGAAAAGATGCATATTATGAGAATAACATTTCTCACAATTTTGCCTCTGTCTTGATTTGTTTGAACAATAAAAAAGGTTCAGTGGATATGAAGGCGCTGAAAAGAACGCCTCTGTGTTTCAAAACAAATCAATCAAGAATATTAAAACAGGAGAGTGACGACCTCGACTCAAAAAAGATGGATCAAACGACAAAAAAAAAATTCAAACCTGAAGAGAACCACGAAAATAGACACAAAACTGAGAAATACTGAATCGCCTTCAGTGTGTTCCTCATATTAGGGGTCGACACAGTGGTGGTCCGCTCAGAGGTTTGGCAGAAGCTTTCCACCTGATGCCCTTCACGATGCAACCCAACCTGGGACAGGACATGAACAGCAAAATACTAAAAATAGTAAAGCAGAAAGGGGGATAAGCAGGGCGTGAGGTGTGGAGGTAGAAGGTTGGAGCTCCTCATAGTTCCCTGAAGTTTTCAGAATGTCTTTAACCCCTCATCACCCACCATGGAAACAAGACCACCAGAGCATGTCATTAAACTAAGGCTGTCATTTTCAGAGCAGTTTCATTTGTTATACATCACTGTAACTCTAGTTTCCCATGGAACCGCTGTAGTCCTGACCCTCCACCGGGGGCACCACTGCAGTATTCTGCACAGACATTCGACACAGTTTCATTACCAGATGCCCTGTCTGATACAACCTAACCTGAATTAAAGTCTTCTAAAGATATGTTTTTGTTCTGCTCCTGTGTTCTGTGTTTAATTTTAATTTGAGGGCATCAATATTTACTTCTGCTGACATTCAATTTTGCCACTATTGTGTAAACAGCACCTTCCGATATTAAGCCAATATTCAATTCTAGTTGCTTTATTAAACCTAAAGTAAAATTATAGATTGTAATATGATATCTGGTCGGCAGTGGTGGTCTAGTGGTTTAGGAAGCAGACTTGGGTCCACAGGGCTTCAGGTTCAAATCCAGCTTAACGGCTGAATGAATGAATGAATGATATAATATCTGCAGCCATTTGTCCCCAAAACTAAGATCAACATCTCAGAACACTTTATAACACTGGTTTGCCCCCTGGACTGGATGTTGTCAGGGAGGTAAACCCAACAGTTCCACACCAATGACAGAGACATAGTATCTTGAGCTAACGTTCCACTGACATAAACAAAATCAGGAAATAAATTGGATTCATATCATATTTTAATGAACCCTGTGTTTGGGATAATTCACTGTCAGACAAACAAAGACACTTTCTATTCTGTAGTATGTCTCGGTGTTGTCACAGTCGTGTCTCCAAGACAGCGCAGATGGTCCATCCACACTGCCCTCTGGAGATCTACCCCAGGACTGTAGTCCAGGACTCAGACAATCAGCACCATGAAATTCACAGAGCTTGACACGCTTCTCTGTCTCCTCTTCAGTGTCTCAGTTGTCGGCTTTAGTTCTGCCAGTGTTTCGTCTTTTGTTGGATCTAGTTCTGCCTTCTTGCTCTGTTCTGACTGTTCTCTTTCTTGATCCGGTTTCTGCCTGTTCTGCTTTTATTGTGTCTTTAATAGAGACATTTGCTGCACATTTGTTTGATCTCTTTCTGTCTTGCTATGTTTTCTGCTACAATTATTGTACAACATAACACGGTCTGTATTGACAATCAGCGGTCAGTCAGTCAGTCAGTTTGTCAGTCATTCAGTCAGTCAGTAAGTTTGTTAGTCAGTAAACCAGGCAGTCATTCAGTCAGCCGGCCAGCTCGTTAGCCAGTCAGTCAATTAACCAGTTGGTCAATCAGTCAGTCAGTCTGTAAGTTAGTCTGTGAAGCCAGTAAGTGAGTCAACCAGTTGGTCAATCAGTCAGTCAGCCAGTCAGTTAGCTGGCCAGCTAGTCAGCCAGACAGTCAGTCAGTCAGTCAGCTAGCTAGTCAAGCAGGTGGTCAATTTATCAGTCAGTCTATCATTTAGCCCAAACCATCAGTCAGCCAACAAGTCAGCCAGTAAACCAGTCAGTCAGCTTGTTCAGTCAGTCCGTCAGCCAGTGAGTCAGTCAGTCAGTCAACTAGCTAGTCAGGCAGGTAGTCAATTTATTAATCAGTCAGTCATTTGGCCCAAACCATCAGTCAGTCAACAAGTCAGAGAGTAAACCAGTCAGTCAGTCAGTCAGTCAGTCAGGTACAGCAGGGCAGGATGGAACCTGTGAAGCAGACTGATTAGAAGCTGAGGTGTGTGTGCAGGGAGAGGATGAGCAGGGGTGTGGAGGTGGGTGTGGAGGTGGGGTCTGACGGAGCGAGGCCTAAAGAGATGAATGCCGACAGAGAGGTGACCTTGCTGCAGAGAAACAACATCTGAGTAACTGTGAGGTTCTGGGGAAAAGAAAAGGAACATGAGGAACAAAGGGAAGTTGCGTATATGTGTGTGAGTGTGTTTTCTGGAAGTCTGGGGAAAAGTTTCATGTCTGTCAAGATTTCCCAGTGTGAAGTGAATACCTTAAACACATTCTCACATATTGCCGTCACCATTTTGAAAAGTCCCAGTGAAGCGCTAACACCTCCGGCAGCTCGACTTAATAAAACCCTCGCAGCGTCAGCGACGGCACAGGAAGCGAAGAAAATTGAAGGCCGACCTCGGTGGCATCAGCCCAAATATGAAATGAAAAAGGACCTTCACCCTTCACTTCACCGAGCTTTAAGTTATTTCGCCCCAAATCTGCTTTTCTTTTTTTTTTTTTAATTGAAAGGGAAGTCGCAGCTCTCTGTGGTTTGGATCATATTTCAGATGCAGTGGAGATTTAAACAATGGTGTGCTCTGCAAATAAGCCATCATCACCCACACACACACACACACACACTCAGCCAACTATGTTACCTCATTACTAGTTGCGTGTTTGTCTTTAATGGAGGAAATGCTGCACACGCCATGTTGGGCTGGAGCAAAAGCAACTCTTTATCTGCTCTCTCTCTCCCTGTCTCTACCTCGCTCTCAAACACACACTCCAGAATACACACACTGAGTTGTCAAGGGACACAGTGCTGGATATCGGAGTTAACACAACTAATTGCTTTCCTCCTTGTGAGCTTGTAAGTGTTAATCCGCCTTGACAAAGTTTGCTGCGCAGCACGTGACTCAGAGACTCAGAGTTCTGTCTGCTCTCTCGGCTGCGGCTTCTGTCAGAACCACATGAACCGACAGTTAAATGGACTCTGGAGGCAAAGGCTTTTAAGGAAGTAATAGAATGTTTAACTTTTGTGAGGGCTGCTGTTCATTTTTGCATGGAATCAGGTGTTTTTATGCTTTTCAGTCAGTTGTGTTAGATTTCAGTGGTTTTTCACTTTTGGGACTGTAGGTTTTCACATTTGTTTACCTCACATTTGGCCATACAAATACATTTCAAAGACCCTCTCTCCTTCCTTTCTTTGCTAACCCCTCAGACAACCCCTGGTGTTTTCCAACAACACCTATGGCCTTTGTCTCCCTGAAATTTTCATACACCCAAGTTGACTTCCTTTCCCATGCAATCTGCTGGACACCCACAAAGTTGAGAAACCACTCCTCCCGTACAGGTATTAAATTGTAGGTTTAGATAACAAATTGAGAATAGCATTTTACCAAAGAAAGTTAATAACCAAGTGTTGTTAAGTTTTTTAGTTTTGTTCTATACTTTGTTGTTTTGGACCAAACTTTTATGTTTTGGTGATTTTTGTTATTAAACAAATCGACCAACCAACGGCTTCATTCACTTCTTCGCCTGGACCACATTCTTCAATTTTTGGTGTTGAAGAAACCTTGTACTAAGACCTGGTTTCTCCAACTGGTGCCGTGATCCACCCCAAAATCTTTCAGTTGATACATTTTAATATTAACAAAGACACTTTCTGGTAATCTATATTTACTCTTTACAATACTTTGATACTTTAACATTAAATGTTATATATGGAAAGCAAACTCCTTGTCATTGTGATTCACACCACTGTATCCAATGAAATGTGACATCTGTATTTAACCAATCACCAAAGTGAACAGTGTTCAGCTTTGAATGGTGAAGGTGCCTTGCTCAGTGGACCTCAGTGGTAACTTGGTGGTAGGGGGATTCAAACCAGGGACCTTGTGGATCCAAGTCCGCTTCCTTAACCAGTAGTCCACCAACTGCCCAAGAACTGGGCTCGTCCGGGATTTGAACAAGGAACCTCTCGTGCCCAAATCAAGAATGTTCAAAGAACCATATTGGCCCCAAAAAACAGAGACCATACCTCTCTGGAGCTGCAAAAAAATCAAATACTTATATAAAACTAATATGAAGGCAACATAGGCTCACAGTATTTTAGCTTTATAACCTATTATTGAATGAATGTTTATTTTCCCTGCAGTGCATCCTGTAGAGAGTGATACATTACGTGACCACACTGCTGTACAATATTTGGTGCTTCAACTTTAACTTCCATTACAATATTAATGTTTCATATTTTGTTACCTGGATGGCTCTGGAGCCATGGGTTACTGACCTTTGCCGTAGACCAACCAGCCACAAACATATAAAATTATTATTTATTTGATATTCTACTAGAAAATCAATGTTTATAATTTTTTTTTTTACTGACCTTACATCACGTAATAAAAATGCATTCGGATTCTTTTCATGAGAATA
Source organism: Paraplagusia blochii (assembly GCA_016785265.1). Lineage (NCBI taxonomy): Eukaryota > Metazoa > Chordata > Actinopteri > Pleuronectiformes > Cynoglossidae > Paraplagusia > Paraplagusia blochii. The sequence goes on from JAFBJS010058868.1 coordinate 347,395, forward strand.
TTTTTACACTGTCCAATATCAATCTAATATATTCAAATTAATATTGATGTATTGATGTAAATGTTGGTGAAAACATTTTTACAAAATGTTTTACATCAATATTTAGAATAATTTTCTGAAATATTTTCATTTACGAGTCTAAATTAAATACTTCAGAAGAGCTACTTTCAAAGCAATGTTTTATGTCTTGTTACCTACAAATATCTATATATATATATTTATATATATATATATAAAATATAATTGTCTGGCGGTAAGATATGTCACATCAAATTAATATGTTATCACCTCTCTACGTCAACAGCAGAGAAGATATGTCAGTAGTTTATTCTATCTTCCACCCTGCTGATAGACAGAAATGGAAAAAAATAATTTCTTCATCTCCTCCGACACACTGGAGACAACTTGAACCCCCCTAGAGGAGTGCACGTGCTGAGGAGAAGTTGTCATTCATTATGAAGTATGTTTAATGAGATCGCTCCCAACACTACACTCCGATCTGATACCAGTCCACAGCACCTCTGAATGTTTAATGGAAATATTAAATATTTAGGCTCGGAAACAAAGACCCAGTTGACACAGCAATTAGATATTGACTGACCTTTTCAGTGTGTTTAGTAATCACAATCGCTCGCTGCAGCTCCATTCCACAGCCCTGCCACTTGTGCTCAAAGTGCTGAGAATCTATTCCAGAGGAAATGGCCTGTGGAGGAACGACATCAAAATTTAAATAACAAACATGAACACACAGCACATGCACAGGTTTATGTGAATTGGTAACGCTTTGGAAAAGCTGCAGCGTGAGAACAGCAAATCTCCACCTGTCCATCATCTACTGTGCATTTCTTTGCCGGGTGGTTGGAGCCAATGCCAGGCTGTCAACGGGCAAAGACGGGGTTGCAGGACCACATATAGAAATAAACAACCACCTATGCCCAATCACCTCCTTACACAGCTTGAACTGGCTTCGGGGAAATGGAAATCTGAAATAAAAATAAAAATCTGTGCTTTTTCTTTTAAAAACTTTTAAAAAGTTTTGCCATGTTGGCTTTAATATTTTTCTGTTTTGTCCTGACAATAGACTGTTATGTTTTAAAGAGAATGGATGGATGGATGGATGGATGGATGGATGGATGGATAGATAGATGGATAGATAGATAGATAGATAGATAGATAGATAGATAGATAGATAGATAGATAGATAGATGGATGGATAGATCTAGTTTCCTGTAAAATAATAATAATTTGGTGCACACTAAAAACCTTCTGTTCATCAGTGTTATTTCTTCAGCTGTCAACATGTAAACGACCACATATACAACAACATACATTTATTGCCAATCAACTCCTTTCATTCATTCAATTTACTGGGAAATGGAAAATTGATAAAAATCTGTTCATTCATTCATTCATCTGCCTGTCCGTCACCACCCAAATCACATTGCACCATATTGTGAGTGTTCCGGTGGATGGTGATCCCACTGGAATTTATGTGGATCCGGAGCTGCTAAGCTGACCACACCTCAGTGGCAACCTGGCAGCTACTGGGTTCGGACCTGAAGCCTTGCAGACCCAAGTCCACTTCCTTAACCACTAGGCCAGTGTTGCCAAGAAAAAAAATCTGTGATTTAAAACCTCAAAGTAGTGACACAACAGTGTGATATTACGATTAAATTATATGACATTTTCTTTTTACCTGCAAAAAATAATATTTTCACTCAAGATTTCCATTTGTTAAACAACACATACAAACAATCAACTGTTCAGTGTTATTTCTTCCTGGTGTTTTCTCAATCCCTGCAAAGCACAGGCATAAAGTCAGCCTCGGTAAACACTCAAACAGGTTTTGCTTTGTCCATATCTCCCCCCTGCGCTCCCAAGGCGAAATAGGCATGCACTAGAGCGGCACCTTCATGAAGATACCAATTCATTATGATGGCACTGTACCGATGATAGAAGGACAATTTCAATGCCGCTGGAGAGAGGACGAACAGTATCAGGTCATTTTGATCAAGAACACTCTCCACATAAATTTCACAGCACCTTGGTATAGCCTAGGCTGGAGGGGCCAGGCTGATTATTTCATCTGTCTTTATCCTGCCAGGAGACAATGGAAGTGGTCTGAAAGTCATCAAGTTCCAGCTTTGAATTGACAAGACGGTTGCAGAGGCAGACAACGGACAATATCACATTCGCATGAAGGAAAATTATGACTTTTATCCCAAAGTACCTATTAGAATCCCAATAAAACTGTAAAATGTGCGACACATAAACTTTAATTTCCTGTGATTTATATTTCTCTTCCTTAAGTTATATATGAAGATGGTCTGATTCTAAATATCTCTTTGTGCTCTTTCCTCCGGCTCGAGTGATGGCAGTGTTATGTCTCTAATTCACCGTTGCACAATAGTTAGACCTTGTAGCCACACAGAGGTGAATTACGTTCAATTAAAGCCTAAAGTATTTAGAATGTTTTTCACTGACGTATGGCTTCAAAGCACTGAGAGCAATTAGAGTGGCATGTCGTCCACTTTTTCACTCAGAACAATCACAGTCACGTCTATTTACCTGCTGCTCCTCTTCTTCCTCCTCCACTTTTCCTCCGCCAGAGTTTCAAAGAAAAAACGCATCCACATATCTTGAGTAATGGCTGAAGGTCTTGTTGAGTAAAGTTTCCTTCTGAAGAAGCCAAGGTTTCATGGGCGGACACGTAACGCTGCAACATCTAACCTGTTAGAGATGTGATCGGGGAGACAAAGGAAGAAGAGTGGACTAATTACATCGACATCACAGAGACACAGATGGCATTTCTCAAACTGTCTCTGACGCTGAAGTGTTGCCTCGCTCCCTGTCACACTGAAATTTGTGCCTCAGCAGCATATTGGCCTGTGAGACACCCTCACACTCGGTGTCTCATGGTGTCTGAGGGTGTGTTTACCACCAGACGAGCGGCAAAAAACAGTTTGTTGGGTTTTTCTCGCTCGCTCCAGCCGGAAAGGACGAAGGCATGGAGCGTGCAGCCAGTCCTCGAATCTGGTGGAACTCCAAATCCTCCTCAGCTCTGCAGCTAGATTCAAATGCACGAAGCAAACAGTTTGGATGGCGAATCAAAGGCGGCCTCGCAATTTGAGATGCGACCGTGCAGTGCCAACCTCACAGACGTCGGCTCGTCTGTGATTTATCTGATAGTTGAATGCTTTTGAAGGCACCTCAAGGACCAACAGCAGCTCCTGGAGAGCGAAGGCCGCATGTTTGATGGATACTAAGGTCGTCTGATGTTTTGTGAGAGAAAGTTTCTAAGGTTAAAGCCACAGAATGAACTCCATGCCCTGAAAAACTCCACAATGACATCGCATTAGCTGCAGCTTCAGGCGAACGCTTCAAGGTTTTTTTTTTTAGGTGCCATAGGAACACCACGCATATATGGAAATACGCCAACACATTTTCTGGGCACTGTGGCTTTTACAACAATGGCAGCACATGCATGACACTGCTGGCTCTGCAGGCAAGTCACTTCCCTGCTGGCGTGCCTCTCGCAACCTTATTACACAGTGTCAGTGTGCAGAGAATGAGGGGTGAAGGGATAATAAATTATCAGCTCTTGTGGAGCCACAGAGAGCAGTGACATAATGTGAACTAGAGGAATTGACTATCGTGTCATACACACACACAGAAGGACGTGCAGAGACACACACGCGGTCTGGCATGTGAAAGAAGATAGGCCAGTGACACCCCAGCTAATTAGTGACCGGCCTCATTAGTCACCTAGCCTCCATCTCTGGCCTCAGCAATTATCTCTCTGAGGACTACACCAAGGTTGACTTTTCAGCTCTCCGTTCCCCTCATGTACATCTGCACCTTCCTCCCATTCTTCTAATAAAAATGGAAACATGTGAGGTAAAAAAAATAAAGTTATATTTCAATCAATAATAAATTCCCAGGCACAGAAAACAAGATGAAAACATATGGATAACGTGATTTGGGGATAGAACTTCACCCAATCAAATGAAATCAGTTTTAATTTCCCATTTCAGGACCAACGAAGATCTCAATCCATCATAGGATGACTTATAATTGCAACCACACAAGAATACCCACTGTCCTGAGAAGTTGTCCAAGGTTAAAGAAATACTGAAAAGGGGGTTTTTTTACTTTTTCTAAAGTAGAATCACCTTCAGCTGATTCTTCATGATGATATTGATGAGCTCCCTAACCACAGGAAGGCTCACAGTACGGTGCAGTGTGATTTGGGTGCCAGAGATGGAAACTAAAATTCTCTATCCTGGCCTTTAAGTCATGTTAGAGTGAGAATTTGAACCTAAATCATTACTTGTCTTTGTAGTGGTGATTTCTGGGTAACAGAGTTTTGGATTTGATATTCCGCTAATGATTTTTGTGGACAATTTCAGTGTTTTTGTTTTTTTTTTAGTCAGCACTGGTGGCCCAGTGGTTAAGGAAGTGGACTTGGTTCCGCAGGGCTTCAGGTTTGAATCCAGCAGCTGCCAGGTTGCCATTGAAGAGCTGTGATCATGGCACCGTCCTGACCCACATAACTTCTTGTGGGCTCACCACCCACAGGAAGGCTCACAATATGACGCAACGTGATTTGGGTGGTGCCAGCTGCCCCTGCGACCCAGCAACGGACAAACAGAAAAAGATGAATCAACTCAACTAATGTTTTTTGTTAACCCGCTTAAACACAAACATGACAAATTGTACATATCAGTGTTGTTAAATTGCTCTATGTGACATGTTTTGTGCAACCTTCTTTTTGGTTTTTGGTTTGCATACAAGCTAAAGGTGGAATAAAGTTTTTTTGGTGGTTGTTGTTTACAGGTATTTTTGTAATCCTGGCAATTTATTGCAAATTATTCCCCCTTTCCTTTTGTTTTGCCTGGTTTTGTGTTTTCTTAGGCAACAATAGTACAAAGTCATTGGACTGCAGTTATTTAAGTCATTTGTATTTTTTCACTCACACGTTGTTGCTCTGTTGAGGCTCATTAGGAGGTAAAATTGTAAAAATAAATTCCGAGCGAGGTCTGAGGTCAGAGGGGAGCAGCCATTTGCACAATTAACCTGCGTGTGACCGTAACACACTTCCAATATTAACTTTGCGCCACTGTTTATTGAGCAGCATTAACCCCTCCACATGTTTTCCTGATGTTTGTTTAATATCGGGTCGAAATGTTTGGAGTATGACTCCATGTTGTACATTAGATTCCATAGGATTTGGTGAAGTATTTATTAGAATGTACAAGGTCTGATTATTATAATTATGTGGAAAAATCCAATATAATGACACCATATTCTCATTAATTCCCTCCTCCCTCCTCAGACTCAGCAGACTGGAGCACATGATTCACTGTGTGTTGCTCAGAGGCGGCTGCTGGAGGTATTTTTTATCTTCAAATGCCGATGGAACTCACATTACCTGAATACCAGCCTAAAAGATTACAGTGATCATTAGCAGCTAATTGGCCATCTGATTTTCATTTCTTGAAGTGAAATCACCCTATCAGGTTTTTTTTCCATCACACATAGGCCAAAAAGATAATATTCACATCTCGGTTACGCTTGATTTTGTCAACTTTTCCCATTTGGTGAAAAAAAAAAAGAAAGAAAATGAATTTAGAGGACGCCTTTAAACAGGCTCCAGGATGGACAGTCCGGTTTGCAGGTGTTTGAGTGGCATATGATTTGGATTATCACTGTGTGCCTACCACCTGCCCTCGTCTCATTTTCCTCACCACTCAGAGGAATTCATAATTAGCTGCTTTAGCTCACTTCATGCTTGGACAAGAGCAGCTCACACCGGCTGAGATTGGGTCTGTCCAGGGCAGCTCCCAGGTATTAATGCATTAATACCTCAGTGTCTCCTCAGCTGTGGTATTCTGTCCACTTCTAGACCCCGCGACCATCGTGGACAACGTTCGTAACCACCACAGCTGTGACACTTGTCCTCGATCTGCCACACCATACAAGAAACTTTCTGTAATATGCTGAGGAAAAAAAAACGAAACTTTGGAAGATTGACGCAGGTTACCAGCAGGATGGGAAGCAGTAGATCACGCCTCCAGGTGCAGCTGAGTCAAATCATGAAATGAGGCATGCCGCTGGCTCCTGGCATGCAGAGTCAGGTGGAGCAAATTGCCTTGATGCCGTGTGTTTTCAGGAGTTGGCTCTGACAGATAGACTTGATCCCAAAGCGCATTATTTGAAACAGATTTAAGAGATGAACTAGCAGGGAGAGAACATGGTCCTCAACTAAATTATGGAGTCTGAATTGATTCATGGGAGTCAAAAGTTTTCACATCACACGGTGAGTGAAGCAGGCATTTCCAGGGTGAATGTGGATGTAATCTTTCACGGGGATCACAGGCGGAGGGCTTGTTGTATATGTGCGGGGTGTGATGTATGTTTGTGCCACTTCAGACGTCAGCAAGTCTGGAGTGTCACTGCGAACACTTTGTTCTCCGGCCAGGAGATACTGCAGGGAAAACAAACCTGACTTTCTCAGTGCGGCTAGCACAATAGGTCACGCTCCTTTGTCCTCCAAGTTTGAATTCTAAAAACCCTGTATGAAAAAAAAAAAAAGTGCTTCAACAGCCCTGATAAAAAAAAAAACTGCTCCAAACCTTAAAAAGAGGACAGGAGCTGCATGTTGTTCTAATTAAAAGTGGAACAGAGAAAGAGACCTTCATATGTTTATTTTCTCTTCATTTGGTTTATCCCTGTGCATCACTTTGCATTTTTATATGATTATACCGCTTCTTTGTAGGGTTTATGCTTTATTAGTCTCCAGAAATACTGCACAAATATACCGCACCCCTGGGAGTTGGGTCTTAACATTAAAAAAAATACTCATTTACTACTTTTAACCAAGTTACAAAATGACTTACAAGAAACTAGAGCAGCTCAATTGTGGATCCTGGAAGGGATTTAAATCCTGTGCAGCTGAACAGTCCATCTCAGGTTGATGTTTTCAACAGGGTTTCTTAAACAGGTAGCATGTCTGACCAGGAAAGATTATATTACCCGGACTATAAGTCGCACAGGTGCCCTGCGGTTGGTGTCAGTGTGAAAATAACAAACATGTAAATTTTTAGTGGTTCAGACATTGGAACACAAGCCTAGAAGGTCGATGAGATTCTCAGTCATCCAGGTCATGATCAAAATTTGCATTTATTTACATTTAGTTAAAAAAAAAAAACACTGACCTCTGTTTTGATTCACATCACCCACTGGAACACAACATCCCCACCACAAATTGAGGTAAAATGAGGGAACAGGCTTACGTCATAACATCCTTAGGGAACTTTGGTTTTCCCAGACAGGCCTTCCTAAAAATCAGTAAGAAGAGGCCTGCAGAGAGGGAGGACATCAGGATGGGTTGATGTCATCATTCCCCACATCGCAGAGATTTCAGAGTAGCATCAGATCTGCATAAGTTTCAAACCAGGCAACACCTTGAGACGAAACTGGTTCATCCCAAAGACAGAACTCCACGACACAAGCAGGAGAATGTGGAATGTCATTCAGTGTAGTGTCCAGAGGCTGTGCAGACCTTCACATTGGGGAGACCAAACAGCCATACAGGCACATGGCGGAACACCAGAGGGCTAAATCCTCAGAACAGGATTCGTCCATCCACCTACACTTAAAGGTCACAAAACACTCCTTTGAGGACCACAAAGGTCACATTTTGGTAAGGAAAGACATTTCGAATATGGACGAGGGGTGAAACGTTTTTTTTTTTTAAATGTTTCCAGTGTCCCATGCCGAGTTGCATAACAAAACTCAATAACAAGACGAGAATGAACATTTATGGCTTTGAAAAAAAAAGTTAAATAACATGTTGATGAATGTTCTCAGTCATCCAGGTCATGGTCAAGGTTAAGGACGCCTATTGAGAGAGGAAACATTTTCCAAAAGACTGAATGTCCAGTTGCCTAACTTAATACTTTAACCCAGGGGTGTCAAAGTCGTTCCTCAAGGGCCGCTGTGGCTGCAGGTTTTTGTTCCAACCTATCCAGAGCAAACTAGTTGACCAATCAGCTGTCTGGAGACTCAGATCAGTTGATTGAAAATTCAAGTCAGGTGTGCTGCTGGTTGGTTGGAAGAAAAACCTGCAAAGAATGAGAAAAATGCAATTTCTAGTCAAGAAAATACAGTTAAATCTCATGCCCTTGATTTTAAATTTTACAACAAAAATTTTCATTCTTTATGCATTTTCCATGATGAGGATCAGTTTATGCTAATTTTATTCATGTACAAAGCACTTTACCGTGCGTTATACTTCTTCTTCTATGGTGTTTATTGGCGGTTGTGACTTGCGTCTTCCTTGACACCACCTGTCTCACTCTTACCTTTTCTGCTGCAGGGTTGGTATTGTGTGACAAAGGTCCGGGTTATAGTCCGGAAATTACGGTAATCATCATCTGTGTACTGCCCAAAACCTCTCCCTCCTCTCTATGTTAACTCTAAACATAAAAAAGATTAAAATGTCTTTTCCGCTTGACAAAACCACAGTAGTATGTGGCCCTAAGGTTTTGTGATTTATTGATTTTGTGTATGAAAAGAACAACACAAAGTACGGCTAAACATTGAATAACACTTGGACTCAATGGTTTGGGGAACTATTCCCTCAGCCCTGGTGGGAATGTTCAGGTTGTCATACAGGGAGTTAAATTACACAATTACATTACAACAACAATAGTTTTTGTAATGCTGTGTTTCTTTGAGTTCCTGTTGGCAGACATGCAGCTGCGTATTCTATCAACTTACGCCGCTGGATGTTTGCACCGGTGATACAGATTGCATGACAACAACCAGGTCTGAAGGAAATAAAATAAATCAGCAGTGACCTTTTTAAAGTCTGCAGACTGAAGTAATGATCTCATCTGGATTCAATGGCTGCTTCAGTTTGTTAAGAAAATGCTGCACAACTTGACTCACTAAACTTCCAACAAGTATATAAAAAAAAAAAAAAAACATCAGGTGTGGGCGAAGGTTATTAATGCTGCCAGAGCCGGATGTAATGTGACCAATTATAATTAGCACTGATTTGGAGTTATTCGAGCAGGAATTTGGGGACATCTGATTTTTAATTTCAGCTAATGGCCTGGTATCCATCCTGAGCCAGATGAGAACTAATCAGGTGTGGTGGAACACAGAAGGTCAGATCGGCCCAGGACTCTAATATGTAAATGGTATTCAGGATCAGGTCGAGTGCGATTAAAAACAAGAACATAAATATTCTGACTTCAGTGAAAATAAGATGGAATAAACAACCTTGTAATGAATGAAGTTTGAATAAGTCATTGTAAATATTTATATTTTATCAATGTGTTATGTTTAACATAGACACGCTGGACTCACCATCCCATACATTAGTGAGAGTCAAGTCGGATGACCTTTACTCAATACCAAGAACTATGACCAATACTACTTCTAATCTATACAGAGATAGAAGGAAAATACATATGATGG
>JAFBJS010058869.1:0-58801 GCA_016785265.1 Paraplagusia blochii
GCCCCACAGCTTCATACATATAATCAACATATCAGGTATATAATGAATATGTATAAAGTATATTCAGACCATTTGATTTAATATATTGACAATATTATAAATAGCGGCTGACACCCTGGTCTAAAATAACTACAACAATCCTAAGAGCATTATTTCAAATTGACCTCTTAGGCACAGAAACAGGACCTGTAATGGTCAACTATTGTCTTCATGTATTCTTTTGTCTTCATGCTTGTCACATATCTACAATGTTATGAATCAAAGGCTCTTGACATTTTCCAGGCCACTGGGAGCCATTTTGGAAATGGATGTGTGGAATTCTATGTGTGTTGAGTAAAATTATATTTTTGTTAAATGATTAAGATATGTCTCTGTTATGTTACATTTAAAGTAGATTTCTTTAAAAATTGGAAATCCACCCTGGTTTATGAATCTATGCCTTTATGTATGGATCAAATTCTTTTGTACAAATATTGTTGAATCTGAAGTCTAAAGTTGTGCAATCAGCCTGAGGTCTGACTTTTGTGCTTACTGAAAGGATAGAAATATTTTGGGGTGGTTTCTTTGGGAAGGTAATATTTTTTTTTTCTTCTTATCAAACGACCATTATAGTCTGGTGCAATCAAATATGGTGCCTTGTTACTAGATAATGCCAACAGCTACCTTCTCAGCAGAAGCTGTACTTCGGAAATGTGAAGACTAAAACTTTTGCAGGACTGTCTGAATAAAGGTTTTGTGGCATTTACTGAATACTAATATTACTACCAACAATAATAATAGTAATAACAATAATAATAAAAATACTACTACTTATAATGATAATAATAATAAGAATACTAATACATATACTAATGCTATTACTACTAATAATAAGAAGAAGTAGAAGAGCAATGTAGATTCTCAGTCTACAACATCAAGATTGGAGACATTTGTTAGGCAACTGAACATTACGTCTTTAAAGGATGTGTTTCATCCAAGAGGCTTCTTTAGTTGGTAGAACTGTACTTCCCACTGACAGTTATGCAATTCCATTTGCCTTAAAAACCCTATAACTAGGGTTATAGGGTTTTAAAATAAAACCCTATAACGCTATGAAAAATAAAAATAAAGGCCTGGGCAATTATTTTGCAGACCACAAGTGGTTACTAAAATTTGGAAAATTGGTAAAAGGCATAAGGATAACGATAATTAACAGTATAAGTTACACAAGTTTGGTGGGCCGGGAAAAAAAGGCAAAGGGACGCATACGGTCCCTAGAACTTTTTTTTCCCCAGCAGGTTTAAAAACCACAAAAATTAAACAACAACAAAAACGAAATAAAATCATGATAATAATAGGATTAATACTAAATTGTTGCTATTTTATATTGCTATTGTTATTATTATTATTATTATTATTATTATATTCTAAGAATGTATACCCCATAGTTTTTACAGTACGATACAGTTCTCTTGCCACATTTTTGATAATTAACAATGTGTAATTTCCCCTGAGATGAGAAGATCAGCCCACATACACACTTTTTTTCTCTAGCCCACACTTCAGTCAAACCCAGCTCTGTATATCACACAGACAAAACCACATTTGCTGTAGATTTACCTGAGTTAACAACATGAAGTTTGTCAATCCTTGGTCTCACAGCTCTTACCTTGTCCTGGTCTTTATATTTGATGTCCCCTGCGGTGGTAAAGTCTGTTCATCTGGTGTTGATCAACATTACAGCTCCCTCAGCAGCAGCAACAGCAGCAGCTAATGTGCTTTTAATTGGGTTTTCTCTGTCTGGACGTACAGACTAACAGCTTGTGTGACCAGTGGAGGTCAGGCAGTTATTAATTAAGCTGTCCATTCCTTTGCTCATCAACCCCCGCTCCATCCCTCCAACGCCGTCCTTACTTATAAAACCCTCTTTAATGTAAGAAGTCAAAAAACATTCTCTCCTCAAATTCTATGCTGCAGTCATAAAGTAAATCCCACCCACACCAATGCACATGTAACAGTCAATGGGTTCTGTCATGGGTAGGACACACACATCGGGTATGAATCTGAGGAAGCCGCTGCTATCAGTCCAAAGTCCAACAGTTCATCTTTTTTTTGTATTGGATAAACACAATAATGACTTATTGTCAAGTTATTTTGGATTATTTCAAATTAAATATACTAAAATGTGATTGGCATCCGCTGCGATCTGTAATTAGTGTACTGATAACCCATTCCCTCTCTCTACTAAATTGTATAAAATCAGTTAAAGCCAGTTTTTTTGTTTTTTTTGTGAACAAGGGCTACAGTCATGTTGTGTATTTTTATTTAATATATAATTATACGCTCGGAACAACCCTTTGAGTCCTTGATTCTTCTCGCCCCCAAAATAATAGATTAATCATTGATGGCCTGTTGCTCCATCTGAAGGCCCTTCTGAGTCAACAGACGTCTCTGTGAAATAAACAGAACCTTTGCAATTGCAGTGTTTGTTGACCATGTGTTCTCTTTTTGGCAGCATTCTGCAAAGAAAATCACAAGCAAGTTTGGATTAACGTTTTCCACTCAACAGTGTTTTGACCGTTACAGTGACCACTTGCTACAAGTTCGTTGTTCGCTGAACTTTTCTGTAGTTTTTAGTAAGACCACCCTATTTTAGGTGCAGCTTGACAACACAGAAACACAGACATTCATTTGTGTCCTTGTGCTAAGAGTTTTTATCACTGGGAAAGGTTCAGAGAAACTGACTCTGACACTAATGGTGAAAAGAAAATCCAGTAATTATCTTCTGTGTGAAGCGATGAAGCAGGCGGGAAAAGCCAGATAAGACAGAGGATGTTTACTATAGACTAATGAGAAACAAGAGCAGTCTTTCCAAAAAAAAAAAAGAAAAAATTATCTCTATTTTAAACAGTCGGTTGACAAAACAGGACATGTTTATGGACAGCTTACACTTCTTGGAGATAACCAGTAAGAAGACAGAGCAGCGTTCATCGTCTCAGTGACACGTCTTGTAAATAATTCAAGGGCAGAAACAAAACTGTAGGGGAGTTTTAACTAGCATAGCTAGCATTAACTAGCATACGGGTCTTAAGTCTTCATTTTGTGTTAATTTGACCTGTATTATTTCCGACCACACATACTTAAGTATCCAATTTCCATAAATTAAACAATTTATTTAATGTATATTTAATGTAAAGCTTGGTTGGGTCAGTTATTATGTTACTGGATGACTGTGAGAGCTTTCAGTTCAGTGCCAGACCTGGATGTTGTTTGTGCTCATGCACCAGACATGAGAATGATTCCATATCTTTGGAATCCATAAAGATATGGGTGTATATACAGTAGAGGCCTACATAAGGGGTTACCGTATTCTGAGGGACGTTATTGGACTTCTGTGTTTGTCATTGATGGTCAATAACGAACACTCGACCGTAGTTCAATGATCACCTTTGTGAAGAGTTAAGGAAACAACTGGGGCATGACAGGCATGGTGGTGATTATAGCTAAGTGTAGGTTAAGGGAATTTCAGTATAAAGGCCTCTGTTAATATTACTGTATTTTTGTTTTGGCCAAAGTTTTTATGCCGCATGTCCTACCTGACGCAACCCTCACCATTTATCTTGGAATGGGGCCGGCATAAAATAAACACTGGCTTGTGCTCCCTAGTACTGTAATTTCCGGAATATAAGCCGCAACTTTTGTTACACAATTTCAACCCTGCGACTTATGCAGAGATGCGGCTAATGTATGCATTTTTTCTAACTGCTCGAGCAGAAAACGTAAGAGTGAGACGGGTGGTGTCGAGGAAGACGCAAGACACAACCACCAATAAACACCATAGAAGAAGAAGAAGTTTAACGTACGGTAACGCGCTTTGCACATGAATAAAATTAGCATAAACTGGCCCTCATCATGGAAAATGCAAAAAGAATGTGGCTTATAGACAGGTGCGGCTTATGTATGTACAAAATGTTTTTTCCTTTGAAAAATGTGTTGGATGCGGCTTATAGTCTGGTTCGGCTTATAGTCCGGAAATTATGGTAGCTGGTTTCCCCTGCTACTCTAATTTCACTGGAAATGTACAAGTATGTTATTTTCACTCCGAAAGCCACTAGATGGCACTCTAACTGGCCAGTGCACATTACACTACTATATTTTTCAGACTTTTAGTCCTGAAAGTAGTTCGCACAGTGTGGATACTGCAAGTGACCTGCAACTACCAATTGTGTTGGCACATGCACAAGTGATCGTGTTTCATTATGTAATTCACTTTTACTTTCAATTTTACTTCAAAACTATGAAATGTATGAAATCCAGGCATTGCATTGTCGGGATTTTATCGTCTGGGAAAAATCACATATGCAAATCTTAACTATTCTATTAGCTGATAATATTAGTTGGACAATATTATTGGACATTCCTAATTTTAGGTGGTGCTTTATTGCAAGAATTAATTAATTTAATTCAATTTCTTTTTTGTCATTATGACGTTGTGATTCACACTACAGCACAACGAAATTTGGCCTTTGCAATTACCCCATTACTAAAGTGAGTAGTGGACAGCTTTTGAGTGTCGGGAAGCAGTGTGTGTGGACGATACCATGCTCAGGTCACCTCAGCAGTAACCCAAGTCCGCTTCCTTCACCACTAGCCCACCAACTGTCACCAACTAGAGAACTGTAGAGATTGAATATTCAATAATATTTTTAATACATAAAATAGGACATTAAATCATCGCTTGAGTCTCACACAACAACCCAGGACCTCGACAATTCTCAAGTTTTGTTTCTAAATAATCTTCAAAATTTCCTTCCATCTCTAACAGAGGCATCCAGCTTTTCTGTCACACAACACCATCAACTGTACATGTACAGTACAACTCACCTTAATGTCCTTAGCAATCAGTAACAGTAAATGAGGAAATGTACCCTTTTTTCTTAAAACTAGCTGCACGTCTGTATTAAGTTTCACAAATAGAGAGAAAAAACAAAAGTCTTAAAAGAGCCATGTTCAAAGCTCAAGAGTCAGCGTTAAACTGCACCATCAACAATGGCCAAACTGTGAGAACCACAGAAAACAGAAAAGACAAAACATGTGGCTGACAGAGTGATGATGAACTGAGATCTACGCATGACGACAGTGTACAGTAATCATTCAGCAGCACAAATACAAACAAGCACAAAAAACAACCAGTAAGGCTCATTACATCAACACCGTGGCCAACTCTCAAATCCTCTTACATTTCCATTGCATAGCTCACATAGATACATTTGAAATCATTTCTAGGTTTTTAAAATCTCCCCTAAAACTGCCCAGTTGAAAATTAATTTGCACCAACGTCCTTGGTCGGTGGAACATGAATCAGCATGATCTCTGCGTTTGGTTTGGTGGTTCCGATATTTTTTCAAAATGCTAGGAAAATTCTTCTCTAGTCTTGTCTAGCCTACAGTTTACGTTGGTGTGACTACACAGAGATGTGTGATATTCACTTTCAGGATCACATCACGTCTTTTATTGTGGTGCATTTCTAAGGGCACTACATAGTCAGTGTTGTCTGTACAAAATATATTTCACAGGGCGTGGTGGAACTTTATTATCAGAGGAAAAAAAATCAATAAAGATACTAAATAAATGTGGTGATATCAGCTGATGGTACCAGTCTGTCTATTTTGGTCCATTGTTATGCTGCTACATGGTACAGAACACTGACCTCAGCTGAAGATAAATTGTTTTAGTATATATTTTCTGTATTTCTGTTTACAGTACTCTTTGCCGCATAAATACGTATTTCACGATGCAATAAAAATAAACCCTCTTTCCATGGCAGCTTTATGTATGTAGGGATGATGATTCCATTTTTTTGGAGCTCCAACACTTTCCTTCAGATTTAATTTTTGTTTAATAAGTTATATCTATTTTGCTTTTTTTTCTTAAACTTTGAAATATAAAGTTGTTTTTAATACAATTTTTCACTGACAGACTATTGATAGAAACAAAGCCATCTTTGGAAGCATGATCCACCTGACACGGCCATGTTTCTGATGTTTCAGTAAATTTTTTAATTCAGTTTGAGTTCGCTTCCTCACTGATACTGGTCCTGATAGTCTCCATTCCCATAATGTCCTTCCTCGTCTTGCATGGTCTGACCTCTCTTTTTCTTCCAGCCATGTTTTCGACCAGATTGATTCTCAGCCGTTCCGTAACTCTTCTTGGGGTTAAGGATGTTTTCGCTGGTAAGCTCCGACTCCTCGGCCAGTTCGTCCTCATCAATGATGCCACATTTATCCTCGCTGGTGTTTTCAGGCTCGGCCCATATCTGTTGCTCTCCCGAGGCGAAGATAGCGTAGAAAATGACGCCTGTGTAATGCACCATGGAGGCGATGACAAAGACGTTTTGCCACTCCAGACGGGTCTGTGCACAGATGATAGAGGTTCAAGATTTTTTTTTTACGATTCATAATTGAAGGATTAAACTTTCAAACTTTAAAATTCAGCTACGTAATGTATGCCGTTTTTATTTTATTGTTTTAGTGAACAGTTCATATACCTTGTGTTTGGTCAAAGCTCCAACAATTAGGGGACACACCATTCCAGACAATGTTCCTACGCCATTAGAAATGCCCATCAGGATGCTGGCATAGCGGGGAGCGATGTCTAGATGATTAACGTTAAAACCTGGACGAGGAAGACAATTGGTTACATGCTTATTAATAAAAATGAAAAAGAAAAGAAACAACCAAATTTAGAGGGGACTCTACCTGATATGGCAAATCCACTGAAGCCCACAGCCAGAACGAGGAAGGAGATGGCCACTCCTCGTGTATGAGAGAAGCCGACCACAAGCAGCAGAGTAGCCTCCATTCCAAAACCTGCAGCCAAGCAGTATTAGCACATTTGCCATACATATTTGCAGTGTCTAATATATTATATTGCTAATATACTTTTGCCAACGTACCTCCGCAGTTCATGAGTTTTCTCACATTTGTAGTTGACATTATTTTGTTCGTGCGTAGGAAGTCAGCCAGCTGACCCCCGATGGGAACCACAATGGTCATCACCATGTGTGGGACAGCAGACAGGATCCCCACCTGTAGGGTTCAATGCGAAAAAAAAAAAAGTCTGACTTAGTTTGACTGGTTTAAAGACAATCAGCATCCAAGATGAGCTGCACGCTTGTGAACGGAAGGACGGACCCTGCTGATAGGAAATCCGAACACTTCCTCAAAATATGCCGGCTGGCTGATGAGGAGCAGGTAGAAAGTCCAGCTGCGGCAGAAGTTAGCTACAATAATGGCATAGACCGGCATGGAGGTGAAGAAACTTCGCCACGGAGTGTTGAATTTCTGTGGTTGAAAGACAAAAGTCAGGTTAAGACACGTCTGTCCAAGGTCCAGTCGACATTGCATTGAGGTGGATTGAGAACTTAAATAAATGCATTGGCGATTTTCTACAGCAAAGTCAACCCTATTCTACGGTACCGGGACAGTCCACCCATCTCCATCTGCTCATCTGTTACTGTGTCGTGGGGTGGCAGTCTCCATGACCGCCACCACATCCCACTGCACTGCACCAGCCCCTCTTGAACCTTCCCAAAGATGATGAGTCCACTGGAAGGCACTAACCGCCCTAACGGAAATTCAGTTGCTCTAGTCCAGTGGTTCTTAACCTTGTTGGAATTACTGAACCCCACCAGTTTCATGTTCGCATTCACCGAACCCTACTTTAGTAGGATGAGTTGGTGTGTCTTGACCCCACAGGCTCCACCGAACCCCTGAGAACGACCCACCGAATCCCTGGGGTTCGATCAAACCCAGGTTAAGAACCATTGCTCTAGACGTTAACCCTGGAGTTCTACACTAATGACACAGACATTGACCCTGGTCCAAGAGCAACCATTACTGCTCTGTCAAATCAAATGCAGAAATGACAAGATCAGTGGTTCTTAACCTGGGTTCGATTGAACCGCAGGGGTTTGGTGAGTTGGTCTCAGGGGTTCGGTGGAGCCTCTGCCGCAGAGGACAAGACACCACGGAGATCTATACACACCGACCCACCCTACTATAGGGTTCGGTGAATGCGAACATGAAACTAGTAGGGTTCGGTAGCTCCAACAAGGTTAAGAACCACTGGAATAGATATATATGGTACTGTTACTAATACTGTTACAAATTCTCCTCTGATGATTACAATGGATGCATGTAGTACATCTGCATTGTTTAAGAATCTCTTAACTTTCAGATCACAAAAGTCATCTACAGCAGTGGTCCTCAACCACTGGGCCGTGGACCGTTTCCGGTCCATGGGGCAATTGGTTCCGGGCCACAGAAAGATGATGTTCAGCTTAACACAATTTGTGTTTTATTTATTTTTAGACTCTAAAAGGTGTTTTGATAAAGGGCCAGATCCCCTCGTGTTTGAGTGTCCAGGAGGTGTCCAAAAAATACCACTTTTATGCTGGATGTTTCATTTTCATTAGTGGTATCTATCAGCTACACTTCAAAGACCGGTCCACAAAAAAATCTCTAGACGTTTGACCAGTCCGTGGCGCAAACAGTGTTGGGGAACACTGATCTACAGGACCTACAGTACAGTGGGTGACTGTCCATGACAAAGCATGACAGGCCTTCCATTTGCATCTGTCTTTAGCAAGATGTCTTTCTTTCTGTCAGACTGGTCCAAATTCCCTTTATTTCAGCCATTCAGTCCAAGCCCTTTTCTACCTTTTCTACTACTGCTCTAAACAAGCCGAAGTCTTCTTCGTGTAAGACATTTGATCTCAGTCAGTCCATTTCAAGCCTTTGAATCTTAGTCAACTGGGACAATACCCTCTTCCCAGTCTTCTTGATTCTTATCTATGCTTCTCATCTCCTGTCTGGGGTTAGTAGAGTGGTATCCCTCAAATGCAATGCTGAATAATTCACCTGGCTTTTGACTAAATTAGCGTAGGTTTGAGGACAGGCAAGCTAGTCAGTTGCTTTGGGCCCCTGCCACTAGGGGGCCACAGCCAAAAAACTGTTTTTGCTGTATGCAATAAATAGGGATGGAGAACCAGCAATATCCTGCATGGAGCCTTAAAAGACCCTAGTACACTTTGTTATTTTATAGGCTTTTCAGCTATTTTTCCTTTATATTTGATGGAATTCCAGCTACAGCAGTCCGGGATGTTGTTTATAAGCATAATATAATGCAAACTGTTTACCCCTGCTATTCACTCGTAGCAGCTAAATGCTGCACTTGGAATAAACGCAGTGTATGGCCCGCCCTTATGCCCACCAAGTGATATTTTGTATGTGAGACATTTACATCACAGTTAATGACAGGGCAAATTCTTCCTCTTTATCCACTAGTGGGAAAAAAGCTGCACAAAATTTGTCTCCTGCATTATTAGGACCAAAGAACCATAGATAGAAAAGCTATTACTTACATGACTCAACAAGTATTAGAATTTAAAAGAACTACAAAATATTTGTCCAGTAGTAGCGTCCACAAACCTCAGTTGCACTCATTTGTCTCATCTTTTCACCAATTGCTCTCTCAATGTACTGCCTCTCCTCATGCGTAATTGTGGGATGGTCTGCAGGACTTCCATATGCCAGAAGAAGCCACATTATGTACCAGATGATTCCAAAGACACCTGTTGGTGACAGGACAGTGTTAATGGAGCATATATCTGTACATGAGATGGTCATCCTGGCGCCAAGTGTTGTTGTGTCATAAAGATAGGCTGAAAATGATCCCAGAGCCCTCATGAATTAATGAAAAAAATAACCAGACAGTTATGAGTCACTGAGCCCTGAGACCGGAAAATGCTAATTTACATCAATAAATCAAACCATCCTATCAAAGCTGAATCTGAGCACATTTTTAATAAAACACCGTCGGCGAGGTATGAATCACATGTTCGTGATAATCAGTTTAATCAAACGCTGAACCAGAAAAAGCTTGTTGTCTTGAGCACACAGAGACGGGACGTCACGTCCTTTTTTGGCCATAAAATTCAGTCGAATTTTAGGAATTCAAAATATTGACCTCTAATGTTGACTTTTCTTGCATACTTGACAAGAAAATAATCTTTTGCTTATGCTCAGTTTTATTATAATATAATCTAGAGATGTCCAATTCTAAACTTTTTGACTCTAAACCCATGTTATTTAGAAAAGGTTTGGCAAACATGTGGGTCATGGGCAAAAGCCAGCCCACCAGGAGGTTCATTCTGGCCCTAAGGGACTCAGGGGCTGCAGTCTCCACGACTGCCACCCAGATCACACTGCTCCATACTGTCAGCTTTCTTGTGGGTGGTGAGCACACTGGAAGTTATGTGTGCCAGAGAGGTGCTACGGTCAAATCAGTGGATTTGAACCTGAAGCCTTGCACACATGTCCGTTTCCTTAACCCCTATACCACCACTTGCGCCCTGGGATTGATGTTATTTATATGTATTTATGTGATTATTATACTGGTCTGGCCCACCTGAGATCTATTTCGGCGTCTGAACCAAAATTTTGACACCAGTGAATATTTTGCCATGTTTTTGGACTATAGTCCTGATACAAAGGCACACAATCAAGAAGAACCTGCTGGGACACCAGGAAACTGGTCTTGTGTTTGTTACAAGCACTAATTTACTTTTACATTAAATAGGCACATTTGTGTTTTATTTATAAAGTGAATTTAAACAATTGAAATTATGCTGTTTGATATTTGTTAATTTGTGATCTACTTACCATATATATAAAAGACTGACGGCCAGCCAACATACTGAACAAGAATACCAGCTAAAGGCATGGCAATAACTGCACCTGCGTAGGATCCTGTAGACAAAGACAGTGAATTGATGAATGATATAAAATTTTGATGAAATTATATAAAATAAAATGGATTTTGTGGAAAACACATTTCAGTTTGTCATCTGTCTTCATGCTTTTGACAAAAAGTAGAATGAAGCCCTTTATACTTGCATCTGATCAACTCAAGTTATGTTTTTAATAATAATCTTAAATCTACATTTAATCCTGAAACACATATGTTTATATCCTGTAGTATTAAATATGTCCCCTTCTCAGTTGTGACCCATTGGGTCATTCAAAGCTTAACCTGGTTGTGAATTTTGACACATTTTTGTTGGTTGTGCAACTATTTTGAGGATCTTGATTGTGCATTATATGAATATTGAAAAACCACACAACTGTATTTATATCTTTGCTTCAACACTTAAAGTGTCCCATTCAATTTCAAAAGCCAGAAACTGTGTAAAATCTTTAAGTTTTGACGATATTATACTTAGTTGGTAAAACAAGTACAGCACAGAATATAGCTCTCATTCTGATTCGTCTTTTGGAACACTTCATTGGTTAATGTAGACTGACTGAGAAAGAGTGTGACATTAACAAAGATTCCTTGATATTCACTATATCAGTTTTTTCAACTCGTTCATGACATCTGTCTGCACACTTCCATCTTCACACTCACCACAGAATGACGTGGTTGCTAGTCTGCTCCGCTCAAGAGGTGGTGCCCATTTGGACCACATCCCATGGCATGCTGGGTATGTAACACCCTAAAATGACATCATGACTTTTTCAGTTCCAAAAGAATTTGGGTTGGGTAGAAAAAGCAGACAACGCACTTCTCACCTCTACTAGACCCTGCAGGATGCGAACAAACAACACACAGCCGTAGTGAACTCTGGCAGCAGACGGAATGAACATGTTCAGCACTGACGTCAGGAAAATGGCCGCACCAAACACCCTGTGAACAAGGTAAATACATTATTTTTCAGTTTTTCAGTAGGAATCGGGGTCAGAATTCTCGTGGGCCTCGCATTCATTGACTAGAGGAAAGCTGGAGCATCTTACAAGCTGCATTTTTACCCCTATATTGCGCCATTTCAAGGACTTTCAAGGATTTCAGGGACTGAACAAAATTAGTTACCCGGGTTCAAGATCAGGCTCAAAAGTGACAGTGCTAGGAAGAGAAAAGACACGATGTACAACAATGCAAGGAAAAGTGCCAACAATGACGAAAGACAGAGACCAAAAGAAGTACAATGATGTGTTGATTGTCCAGGGGGTCACATCGTTTAGGTGCAAAAAAAGAGAAATATGTAAAATAGCAGAACCGGAATCGTGCAAGGGATTAGCAAAGGTTAGAGATGTTTAATGTGTGGTTTGTGTGAGGCAGAGATGGCGGGGGATGGGAATTAATTTTTAGGGTTTCCAATAAATATGGGTACAGAATTAAAACTAACCATGACCCCACCCACATAACTTCCAATGGGCTCAGTACCACAGTATGGAGCAGTTTGATTTGGGTGGCAGTCGTGGAGACTCAGAGGCATGGATAAGACGATAAAGATGAATAATGATATTAACTACATAGAAAAACTCAATATTTTGTGATCCCACTGAGTAGTACTTTTACTTTTGCATTTTGCACTGAATCAGTAAACATTAAAATAATTGTGTTGAATAAGAGCCAGTAAATAATATAAAACAAATAAATAGAACATTGAATAATGTTTTTATGAAACAGGAATATAATTCAAATGTTGATTCCATTCATTCTGTCACAGTAATAAGCACAGCAAACGATTGGGCAGATACCGAAGATATCTCATATGGAGGAGGTGGATGGAGGCGAGGTTTGTTTCGCCGACATCTGACTGTCAGAGCATCTTACCCGGTCCGCCTCATTATGAGAGAGAAGTCGCGGCTCTCAAAGATAAAAACGTCCCTTTCAATCCACAAGTTTTTCTCTCTTTTCTTCCTGGCCACCCCTCAACCCCGTTCCTCCCCTTTTTCCAAAACAGTGTGTAAGTGACACTTGTAATATACCAGGAGCTGGTGTCGTAGAGAGAAATCAGTGGTAGGATCTTTCATTATTAACTCTGTCACTGGCGTGTCCTTCTTTTCCTGCGAAGCTTTTATTACAGGGGTGCTATCATCTCCATCAGCCCTGCTCACCAGCTTTAACCCTTTAAATGCATTGTCTGAGGAACTATCTCCTCAAGCCTATCTGCCTTTTCACCACCTTCATGTACAGGACCATGTGGGGGCAGCTGAATCAATGGCTTTAATGGGTCAGCAGAGGCAAAAAGAGCATGATGGGGGATGGAAAATTGCCGATCTGTCAGTGGTTATGAAAAAGGACAAAGGTGATCATTTTTTTTAACATATATCTGCAGGAAGACAGTCGGACATACAGGTCTGTAAAAGCAAAAATTGGTTGGTATGAACTTATTTATGCCATTAGCAGTAAATATAAACAAATTAGGTCTAAGATTTTTGTCTTGACATTTTAGTTTCTTTATATTGCACTGAGCTGACTTCAAAAACACATTCTATCCATGAATGATCTACATTTCAACATTTTTAAATGAAGGTTTAAAGTGTTGAACTCAATGTCTCTGTCTTTTGTGTGAAACTTCAGGGCAAGTTCGAATCCCAGTTACAGTGGTTGACCTCAAATGGGCTCACCACCTTCAGGAAGGAACGGTACAGTGCAATATGATTGGTGCCCCTGCAACCTGGCAACAGATGGAACTGTTGAACTGTATATGTCTTTCATTTTTATATTTGTGAGTACAATGTCTTGATTATTACAGTTATTATTAAGACTTAAGCCCTAAACAAATATATAGTATTGCCCCCTGTTTGACTTGTCACAGTCAAACTGTGAGCAGTCATTCCATGGTTGACAGATAGACTGTGATTATTAATTCAGTTGCTCATCTTTATCCTCTTATTCATCATCTGGTCCCAGGGGCAGCAGTCTCCAACATCACTCAAATCACACTGTGCCGCACTGTGAGCCTTCCTGTGGGTGGTGAGCCCACTGAGATGTTGGTTAGGACATGGAGGCTGTTATGATCAGAGCACCTCAGTGGCAACAGACCAGAGTCCGCTTCCCTAGACAGTGTTCAATATCCCCCAAAATATTACAACAAGTACAATGCAATAAGCATTGTGACTTTCCGTTTGGATATTAAAACACATACTTTTCCCCACTACTTTATTAATGACAGGTCATACAGACAAAAAAAACTTTTTTTCTTAGCTAGTATTTGAATCTGTATGTAAAGTTATGTAAGAACCAAAAGAAGAAAAAGAATTCTTAATTCTTAATTAATATTCAACTTCAATATGACACAATACCAATATATGGGGACCATATTTTTGTCCTCCAGCGCTCCCTAGGGGACATAATAAGAACTTATACTTATATTTATGTTTTTTTCTGTACATTATCTGTTTTTGCCTTTCACTTTGGTTCAGATGGTGTGAAACTCTAGGTTCACCTCCCGGGCAAGTTCATATCCCAGAGCGGTTGACTTATACTGGGCTCACCACCTGCAAGAAGGTACAGTATGGAGCAATTGTGTAGATTGCTGCCCCTGCTACCCAGTAACAGAGAAACATAAAGACAATGGGTGTGTGGATGGATGGATAGATGGATAGATGGATGGATGGATGGATGGATAGATGGATAGATGGATGGATGGATGGATGGATAGATGGATGGATGGATGGATGGATGGATGGCAGCTGATGGATTAGAACCTGAAGCCTTCAGGACACAAGCCTTTTGCTTCCAACCACTAGGCCACCCTGCCAACAGTGTTCTATACATTTATATTTATTTATTTACATGCATTAATTCATATTTAAATATAAATGAGCTATTATGCTGCCATCTACTGATCAGAAGCTTGTTTCCATTCATGTGTTATGAAGTAGTTAAAAGGTGTGGGTATGGGAGCTGTGTGCAGTGAGATGGGGGGAATGTGAGAAAAGCCATTTTTTGGGAAGTGAATTGAGAGCAGTAAAGATTTTGGGAGGAGTTACTGCAGTTTTAATTGTAAAAAGTGATAAAATGTGTGACCTGTTGGCTGAGAGCTTGTTGGAAATGAAACCACCCGGGATTTGAGTGACAATGTAGCCCCAAAAGAACGAGCCGTGAATTAATCCGACCGTCTCCGGGTCCCAGTTAAACTGAGCTTTCTGAGGAAAAAAAAAATAACACAAGAGAGAAGTCAGTGCTGGCAATCCTAATCAAATGAAAGAGATTAGACTCTTGTGTTCAATCTCCATCTGTGACGCCATAATGTTCTTGTCTTCTCTCCTGGTACCTGCATCACTGGGGTCCCATTTATGTAGACAGTGTTGTTGTTCACCATTTCCACAATGGCTACACCGAGGTTACAGCGTATGCCAAAAGAGATGCAGAAGCCCAGGCCGCTAAGGATGGCGATGATGTAGCGTTTAGGGAGGCCGCCGCAGCTGCAGTCCAGCAGGGGGGGAGATCGAGTTGATGAAGCCACTGGTTGACCGTCCTCAGTCAGTTCGATGTGTTCTTCTTCATCTACATTAGTACCATCTATTTTTCTACAGAAGACAGAGAACAGAATGGAATTCGTCAGACTACCTACGGTGCCAACAACTTGTACGACAAATATACAAACTAAAATAATGCATCAATAAAAAATATAACTGTTTAATTTATTTCGTAATAACATTGATGATGTATTGATATAATGAAAATTTATTATGTACATATTTTAATGTGGCTTATTGTCATCTTTGATTTTTTCCTGTTTTTTTTTCCTTGTTTTGTTCCTTATTTTTGATCTTTGTTTAGTAAAATAAGGCAACCTTCCTGTCAGCCGCCACCACCAAACACTAAACACCGCAGGATCATAAGCGGCAGAAGCAGGGATGCTTTTGGATCCCCACTTTTTGGGAATACTTTTGCATCCCAGCCTCAAATAATATTGAGAGACACAGTAACACTGAGATCTAATACACTGTTTATCCTTATCTATCAGTATCAGAGTATTTGAATACAAGTAAAAACATCATTATACAAAACATGTATATTTTGTCATGAAGAAAACAACTATAGAAACTGAACTGAATAAATGATTAAATGAAATTTATCTATGTTTCATTTTTTAATGTATTTTCTGGAGTCTTTGGTGCAAAATAGTGTTTATATATATAATTTACTTTCCCATAATTTCTCCTGCAAGCAAATTGTTTTCATTTAAATTGTTCACCAACATTAATAAAAATACAAATTAAATGCCCAAAATTGAACAAGCAATGACAAAGAACCAAATATGTACCTATTAAATGCCTATTAATATTAATTCAAAGGTTAATTTCTATGTGTTCTGCAATCATTTCTGACGTGACTTCTATCATCTTCAAATAAAATTGCTGTTATCATCAATTTCTTGTTGATTTTAATGTCTGGTTCCACTAAAGGTACACTTTTTAGACAAATGTGATGAAACCAACAGTAAAAGCTGATATAAGTTTAATTTCAGAGCTGATATCTAAACATTTTTCATGGTTTTCTTGATGGTAACCAACATCATTTAAGTTCTTGCATCTGCCAAGGCTATGGCATTGTATTAACAAAAACTGTGCTTTTAGGGATTCACTGTTTTGCTGTTGATTGTATTGTTCAGGTAAATTACCTCTGGTGGTACCAGGCAATAAAATGAACAAGAAATTGAAGAAAATGAGTGTTCACTAATCATTTTTTCATGACTGTATTTTTCTAAAATAAGGACACCGTACGATGTCCCTCAGTGATGCATGAAATTATGGTAACAAACAGATCACACAGTTCTCATGCGTCTTTGTCACACATTTCCAAAGAAAGCAGCGCACCTTTGCAGTTTTCCTAGAGAATCACCCATGGTGTTCTTCACTTCTTCCTTTCCAGTCTTGGACAGAACCTGATCCTTCAAACCTGCTAAACCACCAAACGGCATGTTTCTGTCTTTCCTGGATGGATTGTCTATGACACCTCACCTTAGATCTAAGTATGGATGAAAAGAGAAATATGCACTAAATGCTCTTTTTCATCCTTCCAGTGAATATGGCACCAATGGCTCGTTCAGCAGTGCCAAAGTTCCTATTGAAGCATCAATGACTTTCTCCAGCTTTGGAAATGATTCAGTAAGAACCGGAGAGTATTCCTCTGGTTGGAAAAACCCTGCAGCCACAACTTCTAAAACTTGTCTCCAAATTAGAAAAAGATCCATCCACTGGAGATGAAGAAGCAAGACGACAACTTCAAAATACAGTATCCAGTTACTAATTTGTAACCATGGTATCCCCTGGTCTGCAACTGAACCAAATGGGTCACTCACATCTCCTCTTCATCTCATAACTCATCCAACCCTGGTGAGGAGGGGCAGGTGTAGATGCTTTTCCCCCCTAAGACCCTGCCCCTCACTTAACGCATCATCATCTTGAACGTCATCATCCTCCTCTTCAGCAGCTTTTAAGCACCACCCCTTCTTCACCTGCCTGGGTTCATCTGATACCAGTCCTGTGGACAAACAATAAAATTTGCATGAGCTTGCCAAGTTGCTCTGCCACAGCCCAGTAAAGCTCCATCAGCTCTAGAGAAAGAAAAAGAAATGGGTTAAACTAAGATGATATTTTAAGGCCCGGATTTGTTCTACTCTCTGTCTGTTCCAACTGGATGTAAAAATATTATTTCATATAATTAATAAATTTATAGACTTTTTAAAAAATATCAAACTTATAAATAAATATTTTCATATTGTATTTCTTTATAAATAATGTGTAAACTCTATTTTTTTATTAGATTATCTGACCATAGGTAGTTATGGGGTGTTGTAGTGTGACACCTAGTGGTCTAGTCATGACAAAAGTCACCTTTCGTTGTGTGCAGCGGTGTGGAACACCTGTTTTCCTTCCTTCATTCTGAAAGATCTGCTCTAAAGTAGCCATTCCCATTAAATTTGCGTTAGATTTAATTGCGCCTTGCGTAAAGTAACCGGTTACAGATGTTTCTTCTTTTATTCAACCCTATTATTTAATCTTCAACATAATTTACTTTTTAAAAAAAACTTCATATAAGAGTAAACCGGTTTCGTCTTCGTTTTATCCTTTCTTGCGCGCCATCTAGTGTTAAAATGAGGAAGTGACAACCAACCTCGTTAAGACAACTCAGTAATAAAATAATGTTTATGGTTGGACTAACTATAATATAATCACTCGAAGTTTCTGGAAAACAGATACACTTTTTATAGTCTTGATTTTTTATTATTAAGAATAAAAAACAATGAAGTAAATGTAAATAGTAGAAAACCTGTAACTAAGAGTGGTTTAAATGTATAAATATCAAATATAAATGACAATAAGAATAATTAAATAAAATATAAAATACATGAAATAATATTTATCCTTATTAAACCAGTTTTGTGTCACTGCAAACTTAATGACACAGGGGGCTTTAACGAGCAAAGTACAAGACATCATGTAAAGCTGTCCAATCTTAATGGTTTAGAAATAAGAAGACAGACTCCACCAAAAGATATGTTTTTGCCAACCGCTTGGAAGGAACCCCCAAAAAATATTTATCTAAAATTGCGAAAAAATATATATTTATTATTTTTCCACTGGCAGCTGAGGCAACTTTGGAAAACTTAGGAAACAGTCGCACGTATCTTCCTAAACAATAGATGGCGTCCACGCAAACGCTCGTTGTCGTACACTGACAACAAGCTCAGTGCAGCGTAGAGGAAGAACATTTCTAGCAGGAGCAGCACCAGCAGAATAGTGAATGTGCTGCGGCCCGCGGTGACTCCAATGAACCGGCAGGAGGAGATTGCGCTCCGTCTTCCGCTTGTCCCAGTTTCACTACATGATTAAGCGCTCTTTCCATCGTTTCTCTTTTTCTGGGTATCATAAGACGCACAACGTTGCCCGTTTAATGGCTTTTTCGTAATCAGCGCCGTCAACACCGCAACATTCGGAGGAGTCTACTGCCTTATCCATGCATTGGAGCTCTGGGCGCAGGCTCTCCGGCCCCGGCTCCAGCCATGTCGGTCAGGAATGTATTGACTGGTGGCGGTGACAGAGCTGGAGGCGGCGAACCGGCAGGTAACTTTGGCACCTTGTCAAGCTGCCAGCTTTATACTTTGCTTGTAACCATTATATGTGTTACAGACATGAATGAATTGCAGAGAGTTAGTGTACTTCTGTTGGGTTTTTTTCCATCAGCTCACGGTAACTTTAAGCTATTTTGAAACTAGGTCAGTGGATCAGTGGAACAAACTCGCTTTCCGTGTATTGTGAATGTGGCATTTTATGACTTTTGTGCATCCCTTCCTAAGTATATTGTGAATACCATATCTGTTCTCCAGCCTAATCCGAATGACAACGTTATTGAAGCCAAATAGTGTGTTTTGTGTACCGTGTCTAAACAAGGCAAGCGGTAGCTAAGCTAAGCTAAGGTAGCATGGCCTGTTTACCGGCGGGGAAACAAACTGTCACCACAACCATCACTTTTTCCGTGTTTGCCAAACGAAACGTCACAGTTAGGCGTAGTTTTTGGTTTAATGCTCTCATTAATCACATATAATGTAAAAACAACTGTTGTCATACCGCTAAAAAACAAATGGTAATGTTGTCTGCCTTAAGGGCCTTCGAGCAAAACACACTAAATGTCCTCTGGTCAGGCATTAAATTTAGCTGAGCTAACGCTAAGCAGATAAAACTGTATGTATAAACATTCTATTGATATTTGTTGACGCACATTTGTATTTATAAGTCATTTAAAGCCGTGTAAAACAGGTTGACCGGTCCTATAAACACGACAATAACTTTAATACCACACTGCCATTACTGTATATATTGCAAACCTGTTGCTGGATAACCGCATTATTTATTGCGGAGCTGTTTTCTATCCCCAGTGCCCACAAAGGTTCTATTCTATGGGGCTTTACATTCTTGTGTAAACCAATTTTTATTCTGCATTTTTTCCTCAACATATTAAAATACCTATGAGATCAATACACAGCAAAATGAACATCTTTAATCAATCGAGTGACCGAGGCAGAGTCAAACACACAGGCGTTCAGAAGAAACACGCGGAGCCCTTCCAAATTGGACAGTAGACATATTAATATCTAACATGTAATAAATCTTTATATATCTAACATGCAATATATTCATATCTTTATGTAATTGAATTGAATTGACTTAACAGCCATGCCAGTGCTACAATTTTAATAAACAAAATTTACATTAGGGGTGTCCACACCTTTTTTTGTAATGTGAGATCCTTTTCAAATGACCAGGCCTAAGTGATCTACGTAGATTGAAAACTCTAAATACATTTATCCATATAACAGGATATTTTACTCTCTACACTGACATATAACACACGTTGTACAGTTTGACTCAATACTTATATCATTCTCACTTTATCCCACTGATTAGCGTGAAATAGAATTACAACTGTAGTTTTTATTGCTATTATTATTTTTTGTCATTGCTCAGGATCACCTACAATCCTTATATAGATCTTCTGGTAAATCCCTATCAAACTAGGTATGGGGTTCTCCACCTGTTTAATTCTAGGGTTCCTAAGTTTTATTTGTTTTATTTATTTGTTTTGGGTGAATTACGTGAAGTTGTGGTTCCATTTTGTATTCAAACAAGAAGAAAAATTTTAATGGTTTAACTTTATCGGATTTCTCTTTTGATATCTGAAAGACACTTGTGGTGTAAATAGTTTTTAATTCATTTTTAGATGAGCACAGGAGCCCATTGTACAGTACTCCTGGCATACTGGGAGGTTTGTTAATGACTTGTGTTGTTGTTAGGGCTGCTTAGCTACAGAACAGATCACAATATTGTAGCTGGAGTGATTTAAAATCAATAAATAGTAATATGTAATACTGGAAACACGTTTGTTTTAATAGTTTAATAAATAGCAAAGTGATATTTCTTTATGGCTTTTAATGGAACTTTTTTAAAACCTTTTTAGTGAACAATTATTTGTTTATTTTTGGATTTTTTTACTCTAATTTTAATTATTCTAGTTTGGTAGACCAACACATTGCTCACATTGATCAAATACCCAAAAAATATTATTCTCCTGCTCTTCTCCGTCTGTCGTCTTCACTTTGGCTGTGTGAAAACGCCTACACTAGAATGAAGACATTATGAGAAAAAAAAAACTCAGACATGTGCATGAATCATTTAAACTTATTAAAAAGGTGATACAGCAATATACTTGCAAAGTTGAATGTTTAAAATAGGTCCAGCAATTGTGCTATTACATGTGGCTTTTCAGTTCACAAGTATTCAATGTCTGATTATTGGCTTTTACTTTTAGAAATCCTTTTGCTTATTCAAGAAGCCAGATTACATGATTGTGATAGAGGAGTGAAGGGAAATGTTTACAGGACAGTTGTGAGACCAGCCAAGATGGATAGATTGGAGACACAGGAATAGTGTCTCAAAGACAGGACCCAGAGCTGAAGGTGAAGGAATTAAAGCTGCTGAGATTTTCTTGAAAGGATCAGGAATGAGGTGATTAGAAAAGTTAGAGAAGCCAGATTGAGATGGTTTGGACATGTTCAGAGGAGGGACAGTTGGAGTTAGAGAGGATATACAGAGGACAAGGTGAAATAGAAATTGTTGATTCAGACAAGCCGAAAGGAGAAGAGGAAAATTCAAGTTGCAAGATTGTATCTATATGTCAATTGTCTTGGGAATTTGGAAATTCCCTTTGAGAAATCAAGGAAGGTCAGAAGTTCACTTTATTAGGTCTTATTTTAGGATGCATTTAAAAAAAACTCTTGGAAAAAAAATACTTGACATGTTGTCACTTGAATCTGACTTGCAACTCTTTTACAGTTGACAGAAGAAGCTGTGTGTTATCCTCTGCGTTCAGTAATAGTTGAGAAGTCAAACTTTTGCCCTACAAAAGCTTAGTACAGCTATATTTATAGCCCAGTTGTTTAAAAAAACACTTGCTGCTCCAGATATATGTTTTGTATATTAGGTTTCTGCTTCCAAACTATTCAATCGAAACACTGGAAAACACTGCTCGCTCAGTTTTTCTTTGCGTGAGCAACCATTAAGTTTCTTTTGAGGATTTTTTTTCAAATCCATCTTACTCATCTCCTTCTTGGCACATGGCCACATCTCCAAGAAAATATAAACATCTCAGCATACCTTGTCAAAAATAAACACAACTGCAACACACAAGGAGCTCTGCTGAGGTCGAGTCTTTTGACTTCACAGCCCTTTTGTCCTTGTGCACATCAAAACTAAGGCACAGTGTGTTCTCATCCTACATTGGATATCCCGTCATAGTTCGGAACACGCACTCTCTCTATCAGTATCTATGTTACTCACTTATACATTGTAGCTAGATGGATACATAGATATCATAGAAACATTATCCTTCAGAAAATTATGTTAACTGAGGATAAAAGAAAGTGTGACATGACAAAAAAAAAATTGTGTGTCCTGAAATCACAAATGTGTGCATGTATGTTTCAGAGGATGTCCTGGTTGAGGAAAACCAACACAGCTCATTGTCTCTGCCCAGCCTAATGTCCTCATCTGCAGCCGCTGGTCCAGAGATGCCCCGTAAGCGTAAAGGCAGCATGGACTTGTGAGTACGCTCAATGACCTCACTGCCATAGACATCAAATGATGTCATCTGTTACTTACAAGTTCTTTATCTTTCTAGGGATTCAAAATCTCTTTCTATCACTGATGCTGACATGGATGATGACCAAAATGGGTACGTACATCGTGTGTCAAAGCCAAATTTTCTTTTGTCGTCCTTTTGTTCACAAGAAAAAAAAAACCTTTTGTTTGTTTGTGTCTTTTTTCTTCAGGTCAGACATGGAAGACCAACATGTTAAAATAAAATGCATCAGGTATGATGCTTTAAAAATGTAAAATAACACAATCAGTTAAAAATAACTTAGCTGGGATTCTTTGTAAGTAGTCTTACTGATTTACTTCTTTTCTTCACAGGGAACCACACAGCCAAATAGAGAAACGAAGAAGGGACAAAATGAACAACCTCATTGACAAACTGTCTGCCATGATCCCCACCTGTAACCCCATATCTCGTAAGCTTGACAAACTAACTGTGCTCAGAATGGCTGTGCAGCACCTCAAATCTCTGAAAGGTATGCAAATATATTTATTTTACTTTCTCTATGATCCAGGCATGCCCAAACCTTTCCAGAAAGGGCTGCTGTGTTTTGTTCCAACCAACCAAGAACACATAGTTTGACCAATCAGCTGTCTGATGAAATCAGTTGATTAAACCTAGTTGGAACAAACACCTGCACCCACAGCAGCCTGTCTGAAATAACAGAAAGTAACTTAAGAATAACCCTTTTATGAGAAAACTTCAATTAGAGGATAAAGGCTTAGTGATTATTCATATATTTTATTTTGCTCAGATTTTACCAACAAAAAATATATAAAATGATGCAAATCTGCACATGTAACATTTATACCTTCCTGTAAAACCTTTCCCTAAAATAACATGTAATTAGGGATGGCCAATAATATCGGTCCATCGATACTACCAGCACAATATCAGCAACCTTTTTAATATTGGAGAGTATCGCTATCATTTTTTTAAATGACAACGCAGCTGTCGCTCAAAGACAAGAACAGCCAAAAGCAAAGAGATCAGAGAGAAATCATGGAGGTCATCATCCTGGATTACCAGCCATTTGTGGAGTTTCTCAAGCCGTGCTATGTCATGACTAATCATATTTGTATTTGTCAAACATTTGCCAGTGAAACGCCATTCTGTGCCGTTTCGCATGTCATCAACAAGAGTCGTTTACGTTGTGATGATACTAAAATGTTTATTGCTCATTGAAGAGGGCTGTTGACTTTTATACTGAAGCTAATTCTATCTGCATCTTTTTATTTGCCTATTGTTGTAAAGGCTGAATGAGCCCGGTTTATAATGCCAATCACTTTTTATTGGAAAGTTATTCCGTCCAATACTAGGACAGAATAACTTTCTTTTTTTAGATTAAATGCTGCAAAAAGAATCATAGGACTGTTTCAGTTAAAATGGTAAAAAATAAATGTGTCATTTTTCTATAACTTATATTGAAGTAGTGTGTTTATGTTGTACATAGGTATTTTTAGAATGCCTTTTGTCACACATCAGAATAATTCAGGGGAAATCACCTGCATGTATTGGTAATAGTTCATATCAGTATTGGAAATGAAGTTTTTGGGCAATACTGGTGAATGTTAATATCAGACATCCCTACTTGTAATATACAAAAAGTATAATTCAATGGTCTCCTCGAATAAAGAAATTAACACATAGTTGGCATAATTACTAGCTGAGGAAAAAAGAAAATGTAAAATGTGGCTCACTCTGCTTAAAAAAAGGGTCATATATACTGGCCAATAATTGTAATAGTCATTCGATGGATTGCACAGCCCTACTTTGGACTTAAACAATGTTCACTGACAAACATTTTGTATGGCCAGCTTTATTAACCTAACCCTAGTTTGACATTTGAATGTTTATTTTTCAGGTTCGTCAAGTTCCTTTTCTGAAGCCAACTATAAGCCATCATTCCTTCCTAATGAGGAGCTCAAACACCTTGTCATCAAGGTAAACATTTCAGTGACTGTACAAGATCACACTTTTAATTAAACTCTGCTCAGTTCACCATTATTATGATTGGTACCATAATTATGAAAGTCAGTAATTATGGCTTTAGTAGTAAAAATACAAGGTAATTTTACTGTTGTTCATCTATTTGTCAAAATGCTTTGAAGACAGAAACCCATGTTTGAGGACTATTCTACAGTACAATGGCTGTATGAAAAAGTGCTCATAGACACATTCTATTATATTTTTTTCTATTGTTTTGCTTAATGTTGTTCACAGACATTTACTACCAAGTGAAAGAACAGAGTCAACGTAATAAATGTTTGCACAATTTTACGTCTTATGGCTGGAGCATGTGACTCAAGCTCCTCTAATCATCTTCATATTTCATTGCTGTGTAGGCTGCAGATGGGTTCCTGTTCGTTGTGGGATGCGATCGTGGAAAAATTGTTTTCGTCTCAGAGTCGGTCACAAAGATATTAAATTATAGTCGGGTAAGACTTTTTACATTTGTTACTGTATCAGCAGCTTTTTGTCACTGAGCAGGGATCTCGGACACACGTGATGCCTTGCATTTTTCTAAGTGCAAGTAGAACAGATCCTACAAATCACGTGCTATATGCTCGGCATCCCATGCTCACTGAAAGACTGTTTAGAAGTATTTCTTATTTAAAGAGACAATTGAATGAGTCAACACGGAGGAATGAAGTAGTAGTCTAACAACATGTTAGACTACAACAACATGTTGACAATTGAAATCTAAATACATCATGGAAAAATAGCGTTGTTAGACCTACATAATGTTGGTGCAACTACAATAGTAATTGGTCACCTTGGAAAACAAAAGAAGATTTTTGCGTCATTGTCTTTTTATACCTTTTTTGTCCATCAGCAATTGACATACTCACAATACTCACTGTAATCAATTGATCTACATGTTTTCTATTATTTAATTATGGAAGTAATTTTACTTGTGTTTTTTCAACCACACCTCAACTACCTTTTTAATGAGTTGTTACTTTTTCCCTGCAGGCAGAACTGATTGGACAGAGTCTGTTTGATTACATCCACCCAAAAGACATGGGGAAAGTGAAAGAGCAGCTGTCAGCTTCTGAACTATACCCCCGTGAACGGCTAATAGATGCTAAAAGTAAGGTTTTCTTCAAAAAAACAAAACAACTATAGATTTTTATTCCTTTATAACATTTTGTAATTTCAAACCAAGATTCCTGTTTCTAATTACGATGAGATTAAAAATGTAATGTTGTTTCCTGTATCCAGCTGGTCTACAGGTCCATGCTGACCTTCCAGTTGGTGGAGCGCGGGTCTGCTCTGGGGCACGGCGCTCTTTTTTCTGCCGTATGAAGTACAACAAAATTTCTGTCAAAGTTGAGGAGAAAGAATTTCAAGCCAGCTCGTCCAAAAAGAAAGGTAGGTAAAAAAAGGCTTTCATTTAACATTTACAAGGCCTTTCTAGAAGAAGACAGAAGGCAGAGCTGGAGGTGAAGTAGTTAACGATGCTGAGATTCTCTTGAGGAGAGACAAGGATGGACAGGATCAGGAATGAGGTGATTAGAGGGACAACACAGACAGGAAGGTTTGGAGAAAAAGCTAGAAAAACCAGATTGAGATGGTTTGGTCATGTTCAGAGGAGGGACAGTGGATACATTGGTAGAAGAATGATCCTAGAGATGGAGCTACCAGGTAGGAGACAGAGTGGAGATTGATGGATGCAGTGAGGGAGGACATTGAGGTAGTTTGAGTCGTAGTGGAAGATACAGAGAATAGAGTGAAACAGAAAAAGATAAGGGACAAGTGAAAAGGACACGAAGAAAAGATGGAGACTTAAAACAGTAGGTGGTTTGTTTTTATGTATATGAATTGTATATATAGAAAATGTAAAAAAAAAGAAAACACTGACAGATATGGACCAACAATCTTTGGGTTTCTCACAATGCTTAAGGACATGATTTACAGTGTATTCTTGATTCCACAGATTGCAATGATGTTAACACAAAGGTACACTGAAGACTAAAGGTAGAATTTATTTGCACTAAATAAAACAAAACCAAAAAAACCTTACATTTACATAAACAAAAGAAAGTTTAAATAAAAAAATGTCCCCTTTGTGCAAATAGCACAGTGTTTTGAGAAATTTTTGTTAATACATTAATTTTTTTATTTTAGTCGCAATTGTCAGTGCCTAAAAGAAAATATACAAGGTATACAAAGGCTTATTTTAATTAATAAATCAAACTTAAGCATTTGTCAAATTGTCCCGGTACCGCAGCAAGCCTGTTAAAAAAATTATCTGTAA
Organism: Paraplagusia blochii; assembly: GCA_016785265.1. Taxonomy (NCBI): domain Eukaryota; kingdom Metazoa; phylum Chordata; class Actinopteri; order Pleuronectiformes; family Cynoglossidae; genus Paraplagusia; species Paraplagusia blochii. The sequence goes on from JAFBJS010058869.1 coordinate 26,753, forward strand.
CTGTATGACCAAATTGAGTTTCCAAAGTACTTCAAAAATAAGCCAAGTCTCCTGCCTTCATCAAAGATGGGGAGTAGAATTACCTGCTTTGTTGTGTACCAAAAGTTGCGTACAGAAGGGAAGGGAAGATTAATACACAAATAATTTTCTAATTTTATTAATCAATTCAGAATTCTAGTTCAGATGAATGCTTTTTCCTTCTCTATCTGTAGTTATTGCCTTTGATTTGATCTTCAAGCCTTTGAGTTAGATGAATGGGTCAAGAAAAGAAAACAGACAGTGAGGAACTAGTGTGCATTAAGAATCATACAGTAATTGTCATTTTACACAAGAAATGGTGAGCACTTATAGGCTTTATAGAGTTTCTGGGGCTTGCAGAAGTGTACCTTTTCATCTTATTTGCCAAATGGAAATATCCCGGTACTCAAGAGAACTAAACTATATACTGTACATCTCTATGTGTTGGTCCTGTTAACTTTGGAGATAGTTTATTCCTGTGTGTGTATATGTGTATCCACAGAGTCACAGAAGTACTGCACAGTTCACTGCACAGGCTACATGCGCAGCTGGCCCACCAGTCAGTTGGGCACAGAAGGGGAGGGGGAGGCAGACAAACAAGAGAGCGCCCACTTCAGCTGCCTGGTCGCAGTAGGACGCGTTCACTCTCACTCCACTCCCCAGGTCAATGGAGAAGTCAGAGTTAAACCCACAGAGTTCACCACGCGCTATGCCATGGATGGCAAATTCACCTTTGTGGATCAAAGGTACAACAGCGTTTTTTCAGTATAGGAGGGTGAAAGTCAAAGTTTGTATTGGCCTACTAACACTGACGTTTTCTTCCGCAGAGCTACAACCATTCTTGGTTATCTTCCTCAAGAGCTGCTTGGGACATCGTGCTATGAGTACTTCCACCAAGACGATTTACCACATTTAGCTGAAAGACATCGTAAAGGTACCACTGACCATATAGTTTTTAATAATAACCTATATTATTCTAACCAGTGATTGGCATCTTCAAATTATATCTCTAGTTTTAACTATTTTTTTCATGTTATTGTTCAGGATCTACCAGCACTCCTTTAGAGATCTACTAGTAGATCACGATCTACCTATTGGGCACCCCCTGCTATATGTTAGCTATAGTCAGGGTAGAGAGGCAGCTTTATATTTTGCTATGACTCTATATATCGACTCAAAAACTGAATGTTCATATTTACATCATATTGCTTAGCTTATGTTTTATTAAAGTTTTAATAAATTAGGTTTGACTTACAGTATTCACAAATCGAGGAAAAAAGGAAGACAAGTTCAGTATTTGACTTTACTGTTTTTTTGTTGAAATTGAACACACTGCTGATTTTTATTCTTTTGCATGTTCTTTCCCCAATATTTGACTGAAACATTTATTGGGAAGATTAAAAAAATGTATATAATAATTGTCATCTATTATGTGTGTGCAGGGTTACAAAAGTGGCTGTTTTATTCTCGCAATGACAGATGGATAGATAGATAGATAGATCGATCAAGCTCTTTCAATACCTCAGTATCCTTTGAGAAATAATGGAAATGTATTATTTATTATTTGTTTTTCCTCTGCAGTGCTGCGAAGCAAAGAAAAAATTGAGACCAACTGTTATAAGTTCAAAACAAAATATGGCTCCTTTGTCACTCTGCAAAGTCAGTGGTTTAGTTTTGTAAATCCCTGGACCAAAGAAGTAGAATATATTGTGTCAACAAACACAGTTGTATCGTAAGTACAAGCCTCAGCCTAACGAATATCAGCATAACTGTTGTCAAACAATATCCCAGTATTTTTTTCATGTTTTTTCGCAGTCAAGCAAGTCTGTCAGCAAACAAGTCTGAACAGTCAACTAATGCCAAGACTTTGCAAGGTCAGCTCAAATAATTTATTAAAAATTGCTGCTGATTTTTTTTTGTCCTGTTTTTATCTTAAAAAAAATTAAAACGTATCTTTTCTTTAAAGATGGCAAAAAGTCTCTTCCAATCATACCTGGTATCTCCAACACAACAGGAACTATGATCTATGCTGGAAGTATTGGGACTCAGATTGCCAATGAGCTGCTGGATTTTAACAGGTTTGGGGTTTTGTTTTGTTTTTTTTTGGAGTTCTTACTAAAGGAACTTGAGACGTATGAGGGCCTATGTAAAGCCACAACTGACTAATGTCTGTGGGGTTGCCACTAAATTAGTCAGCCCTCCTCAAATTTATTGTATGCTAGCACCAATGCTAGTTCAATGGAACCAAATGAGGCCAGCCAAGGAAATATCCCAGTGGTTGAGTTAGTTATCTCTTCACTCAAGTGTTGCCCTTGGAGCCCCAGGCTACTGTTGGAAGGTTTTGCGGGGAGAAGGAACACATTAGTCCAGCCATTGTGTGTATGCAAGTGGAAGGTGTTCGGATTGGTTTTCGGATAGCAATATTGATTCCTGCTGCATCGATTCCTGCAACATCTTTTAGAACTTGGCAGGGCTGCAATAAAACCTAAGGCTTGAGAGCAACATTCTGTCTTAATCATCCTCTTTCAGAGCAAGAGAGTTCTAAACATTGTGCTCAAATGTTATTGCTTGACTCATTTTGCACCCTCTGGGCAGTGGACCGAAGTGCCCCTCGTCTGAGTAAGCTACATGCTCTAGGTGGTTGCTAGTTGTTTTTGATTTGGGCCCTATGTTTAACAGTCTCACCCTATGAGCCAACTTGGTTTTTCTTGGAAAAATCTTGTCCCCATAGTTTACGTAGTAACCATCTTGGCTGGCAGCTTTACGAATAAATGGCACAGACATGTGTCCTGAGTTGTGCCCTGTCTTTATTTTGATAGGATGGTAGACCTTTATATGACTGACTAGCTGTTTGCTCTGGCAGTACTCTGTCAAACCAGTGGCTGTCCCACCACTCACGCCTTTGGGTGTTATGCCTATGTTATTTAAAAGGGACATGTGCCCTTGCCCATCCACTGTCAATAGTCTTTTGAATGGTGATCATCTTTGGCAGCTCTCCAAGATGTGCCCCCTCTGACATTTGTTTTGTTGCAACATGGTCTACTACTATGCACTTTTGCCCAGTACTACAGGCTAAATGTAGTGTCTGAACTGACACTGCGTGCAGCTGTTCTTCCGGATGGCAGTGATGCTCTTCCAAATTCCTTGCCTTTGGCACCACCCCTGGCGGTCTGATGTGAGGGAATTGTGAGGGAAACAGTGTTTACTAGTGTAACAATGGATCTTTGACTGAGAATAGCCTGAGACAACAGTGTCCCACTTAGTCATAGAACAACGGTTACACCCGTGACCAGTTGCAGCAATTAAAGTACAATTTAAAAAGGTTCTTCTTTTTATTGTCCTTTCTGACCCCCCTTCTGCATAAGTTTTTATGTCTGTATGAGTCTTAATAATTATCTCCTATGCGTCATTGACTCAGTGTTATGACAGAATGTCTTAATGTTTGTAAAATTGTTTTGTGTTTTTTCTAACACGGTCCCTGTTAAACACAATTGTTTATCATTAATTTTTGTCTCTGCTGCTTTCAGAATGAATTCTTCGCCTTCCAGTGGTACTGTTAGCCCTTTCAGTTTGCCACAGGATAAGTCTCCACAAACTAACAATCAAACCAACAACAATGTAAGAATTCCACAAATATAGTTCTACCTTATTGTTAAAACTACAGTTGCTCACAGTTGTTTGGTAGGTTTCTTTTTATGTATTTTTAAAAACCCCTTTGCATAACATCGTATCCTTGTTGACATAAAGAAAACAAAAAGAAAGAGATCTTGTTCAACTCGCTGCACATAAAGTACAATTAGAGCACCGCTGGCAACTATTGGAGTGGATGTGCAATTACACTTTATTGTAGTGCGGTGCAAAAAAAGCCCCAGGATCACACGCATCGCACCTCAGCATCGCACCGCGCCCACCAGGGGCACCGCACACCACTATTTGAGAAGCACTGCTTTAGAGAGTCAAAACCTCTATGAATCCTACATTCTTACCTTAAGTCCATTCCACAACTTAATCTTGATGTCCCAACCAAAAGAAGTAAGTTGTCGAAATTTAAAACATTTGTGTAGATAACAGGGTGTTCTCTTTATTGTGAACCATTAATAGTGTATAAGGTTTCTTCATCCAACAATGGGGAAATTCACAATGACAGATATATGATTTAACTTGGACTTAAAGCATCTCTGAAAGTTTTGGAGCCCTGTGGTGTGCCATCAATAAGTTTGAAGGGTAACCAGTACATAAAAATGAATGATAATCTGAATGAGTAATTGTTAATGTAAATATAGAAATACATTTATCCTATATATTAATCCTAATTAATTTTCTATTTTACTAATGTATTATGCAGGTGCCAAATGGAGAGGCAACAGATATGGAGATGCCAGGAAAGTCCAACTCAGTGGATGAGCCCCAGGGTGCTGCATTTTCAGGAGGAGAGAGTCTCATGGGTATTCTTACACACCACACGTTAGTTGAGTACATTTTTTACTGCCCAAAAAAGGTGTCTAATATTCTACTTTTGCCTTTACGCAGGTGAGACCTCTCAGCTGGACCTGGACAGTGTGGTTGGACCAGGCCTTGGTAGTCTTAGCAATGATGAGGCAGCCATGGCGGTGATTATGAGTCTTCTGGAGACAGACACAAACCTAGGCGAGGCAGTGGACTTTGAGGAGATACACTGGTCCTTATAGAATCATCTTGTGCAGCGTGACCCCGAAGCTCACTGAAAGTCACATGAACCATGGGTCTTATGGATTTGATGGACTGCTTAAATACTTTTAAGATGCATTTGACTTTAAAAGACTTATTTATTAGCTACCTTTTTCCACTTAAGCTGATGAAGTCTTCAGGCGGTTGCTCTGGCGTGAGCAGCACAATAGTAGTCTTTTAATAGGGGAAACCTCACTTCCCTCTTCAGAAGGATTAACCTTGAAAGCCTTACAGCGCCCCACACCTGCCCTGAAACAGTGTTCCTTACCAATCTCCTCGCAACAATTGTTTATCCTCTCCTTAAATGAGAAGACTTTTCTTTAGGGCAGAAAGGACTAATGGACATGGAGAACAAGAGTGACAACTGCTCAAGGTTTTACTTCATCAACATCTTTCGGTGGCGGCGAAGCAAAAACACATGCACTGATTTTGATTTCATGTTGTTTTTTTTAAGGTCGTAATCTGAATAGGTACTTTATGTTATACTAGAGCATAAGAATGACAACTTGACAACCTGGCCCCTGTCTGTGATCCGTGAGAATCCAACACCATAGACAGGCAGTAAACCATGTACAACCACACATCTGTAACCTCTAACTGTGACAGTCTCCACAACTTTGCTGCTCAGAGAATTCCACTTGTGAGAATCTGAACATTTTTGGGCTGTCTTTAAACCTTTTTGTACACTGACATGACCAATACTGTATGTATATATATACTGTATGTATGTTTGTGTGTGTGAGTGTGTGTGTGCGTGCGCATTTGTGTAGATTTGTAATAATAGCAATTGCTGTCCACAGCCGTATATATATCTCTTACATCTTTACATAGGAAGAGTATTTAAAAAGTACAACACTCACTCACAGACTGCCATGGATTTAAAATCTTAACATTAAATATTTTTTGGTTAAAAATGACAATTAAGTTTTAATCTCAGTTTGTTATGGCAAAAGACCGTTTGTAAGCTCAAAGCGCAGGACTTCCTGGTTCATGAAAGTCAACTTTTGAGGTTCTAAAGCAGGGATATGGAAGCATCAGCTGCACAGAAAAGCCATTTCAGGTTGCGTCCTGTGGTAGGAGTGCCAACTCAGGGAGTGATGGAATTATAGCTGCCACATAAAATTTCACAACTGTTCTTTTGTCCTTATGCTTTTCATTTTTCATGTACAGTTTACTGGTATGTGGCACAATCAATCTGCCCTTTTTCTTCCTGATGCTTTTTCATACTTACCTGTTACCTGCTTTTTTTTAAATGATGCAGGTAAGCCATAACCCTAATTGATCCTTTTGTCATGTACTCTACTTGCACTGATGTTCTTTATCTTAATATGCTCCTCTGAGGCATTGTACTCATGCAACTGTAGAAGATTAAGGGTTTTACATGTACAGCTCTCGACTCTGCTTTCAATGTCCGAAGTTTAGAAAATACTGCTGTTGCAGTAGTGGATTTTAGGTTTTCTATAGGTATAGGTATATTGACCTTGCACAACAGCTGTTGAATTTATCATTAAATTGCATCTGATAATTATAAATAATGGAAGGTGAGACTTGCAGAGCATTAAATTTGATTGGCATCAAACACCATCTTACCCAAAAGGAAATACTTTGTATCAGGGAACACATTGTTCCTTAATACAGTTCTTCTTAGCATTTCTGTTACATAGTGCCCAATTGTTGTTCTCTTAAAAGCACTTATTACCGTTATACTTTGACAAAACTGAGAATGAAGGGCCAGTATCCCCTAAACACCATTAAACTAGCTTTGGAGTTGCTACTGTGTTCACTTTTTAGATGCAAAAGTGTTGCTAAAATGTTTTTGAACAATTGATTCTTTGAAAATTATACCACTTTACAAAAATGACAGATTTTGTTTTAATTATTTTAACTAACTCAACTTTGAAGATGTTGTACCTTCCAGCATGCTACATGTGTTATAACAGATCAGTTTTTGTCAGTATTTTCTTGACGGGATCAATGTCACGTTTCAGGTCTAACCTTCATTTATAAATCTCTCAAATCAGTTCAGGGCTGATATATTTTTTTCTGCATGTCAAGATATATTACGCTTATTTGCTTATATATCTATTGCTAATACTAGATTTGTCCCAAGGGAATTTTACTGTGTAAAATAAGAGTGTTAAGTTATATTAAAATTTGTGGTTACATCAGCTGTCAACACAAGACAAACTAAGTGCCTTCCTGGACATTCCTGTTTCTTTTAACGTGAAGTGAATTGGCTGGTGACTTCTCCCTTGAAAATAACAAAGGCACAACTACTTTTACATAACAGGGATGGAAATTTTTTTTTTCTGCTGAATCAACTCTACATATTGGTCCTCTGTAACCACTTATAAGATGGAGCCATCAGGTACATACCGGGCCTTGGCGGTGGTGGTTAATTGTTAGACTTTCCCTTTACTTTTTTATCTGTTTGCTGTTCTGTTGTTCCGTCAGTTAAGTTGATTTTCCTTTCCTAAAGTTCTAGGTCACAGATTAAACTTAAAGGCATTACTTTATTTGACTCATGCCCTTCTTTGTGTGTACAGTAGTTGCAGGCTTCTCATTTCCGGTTTCATGTATTGTATATTTTTACATGAGTTGCATGAACTTGAAGTACTTGCAAAACAAAGTACTGAGAGAGCATTTATATATGCACATATTGGCAGAAAAAAAATGCTTACTATTCCCTCTAGTGTGTAACTTCCTGTCATTCAAAAAATTTCTGTTCTGGATTTCTGTTCTGTTTGGATTGCTCCAGGGGAATCACTTACTGTATTTATCATATTTACATTATTGCTGCTACTTTCAGAATGCCCGGGCTATGAAGCCAGGTTGTCATGTTGTTAATAAATAGTTTACTAATACACCCCAAACAAAAATGTAAGGCATAAATTCACCCATTTTGAAGAATATCATCATGAGTCAAAGCTTTTAAATGTATTTCTTTTATGTTTTTTCCTGGTATTTAATGACTGTAGTGAGTGATGATAAACTGAAGCTGGGATTTGTGGGTCGTGTACCTTTAAAAAAGGTGGGTTGTGTGATACTGACCGACATGTGTAAATCAGGAATAAACTTGGCTTTTGAAAAAAAATACTGACATGGCATTGACCTTAGTGCAGTAAAATTAAACCAACAACCTCATATCCAAATCACAGGGAAAATTGAAATCACAAAGCACTTTGTGGGTTTTCTACAGTGCATAGTTTCCTGTTCAGAGCCATCTATGATGATACATTTCTACAGGTGGGTCAGTTGTTCAAAGGAAGTAGCAGAATATGTATTTATATATGTTTGGGGGTTTTTTTCACGAAAGAAAATAGATTAAAATCAAGTTCACCACTGTTTATATGGATGGTTATATGGAGCTTTTTTTTTTTTTTACCAGACCTGATCCTTGGCATATCCCTTAAATGTTCTTTTCTCTGACTCTATACCAGGGGTGCCCAATAAGTAGATTGGGATCTACCAGTAGATCTCCAAAGACGTGTTGGTAGATCCTGAGCAATAGCACTAAAAAATGGGCTAAAGTGAGAATCATAAAGGCATTGAGTGAGACAGTATAACATATACAGACATAATGTAGATAATAAACTCTCCAGTTTAGATAGGTAAATATATTTAGAGTTTTCCATCTGGGTAGAGCAGCCTGGTCATTAAAGAGGTAGCTCATAAAACAAATAAGTGTGGACACCCCTGCTCTAGAAAAAGTAAATAAACACTACAAAAATCACATCTGTAGTACTTTCTCTGGGTATTATGACTGATCCTAACTTTCTTCTTTGCATGCTGTACTAAAAAAAACCATGAAAATCATTAATGATCCATCAAACAACTTATATATTTGACAACTGTTTTGACAACATTAATAATAATAACATTAATAGATAGATAATAACCTTAAAATATATCCTACCTTTGATTCACATTAGCTTGTTCCGATGTTCTTTATAAACTTAATTTAGTAAAGTGTTAGATTTTGTGTTTACTCGATCGTTTTAGAAGTGTTTGTGTTGTTCTTACTTTTTGTTGTGTACATATAAATGCTTCCCATCAAGAAATGTTTAACTGGTTAATTTTAATTATAAGATATTTACCAAATAATACTTAAAACAAATGTATTTAATTTCGACTGTTAATATCTCCATCCGCTTGGTGTCGTCCTTGTCAGAATTTTTGTGTTCCATTATTTAGACAATATATGGCTTTTTTTAAAAGAAAAATCCGCGCTAAATTATAATTTGAACTTTAAATGGAATTAAAAAAAATTCGACTGCGAGAGCATCAGGTAAATACATTTTGTTTGGTTATTTTCCATTGCTTTGACTGTGCCATTATTTCAGTGGGGCATTGAATGCACCACAGTCCAGTCTGCGGTGTGGCGGCAGTAGGGTGGGATTTTCTAGCCGTTACGTTACGTCCTGGAGTTTTCTTGTTGCCACTCGGATAACATGGCGTAGCGACGTGGACTTACGGGGGGCAGCGCTGGTGGGCACGAACGCTTTCCCGAACTTAACACAGTTTAAATTGGATTAAAACAGGAGCAGAAGCGCGATATCGACAATACTGGTTCCATTTGAAAAGAGTTTCGGTAAGTTTTAAGTTTTTTTACGAGGTTGTTAGCGTCTGTGATTTTTTTTTTTTCACCCATAACATTTTCTGGTAGTGATTGAGTTACTAAAACTGTGACTAGTTCATGTTAGTCTGTGTCCACGTTAAAGTACCGCTAACTAAATATTTAACTATCTTACTTACTATGTTGTTGGAATAAGTTGTACCCAGAAGCAACGCATTCATTACCCTCTGTTCCGTGTAATTTACCGGTAGTGTAATTTCAATCATGGACAACTGTTAAGTCGTGTTTTTGCTTATTTTTGCTGTAATATTTATTTATTTACGTTCATATAAAAGTTTCGTTGTAAAACAGTACGTTACACACAGTAGTAGCCCAGTTTTAGTGCTCAAATGGTTCCTGACGTGAGAAAAAGAGTCCTTCTAACATTAGTTTATGACTCAGTAAGAAAAACGACGCCTAGTGCCCAAGGCCACATCTTTTTAAACATTTTAACTGAGCCACAGCACTGCAGCTCCCTTGTCCTATCTTCGTGTTTACGGCTAAACGAACGGTATAACACCGACTACACCGGGTTAATTTTTGTCAGACATTAAAGTAGTTTTCACTTGTGACATCTGGGATGTGTTAAGTGTTTAAACAGCACGACAATGGCTGAAAATGACAATTTGCTCCCAATTCTGCCAGGTCTTGTCCAAGTTAGGTGCCATACTAGTTTAGAAGAAATCAAGAACATGCCAAGGAGAATTAAAAAAGCAATAGCTTTCTATCAAAACTTTTAATTATTGCTTTTATTGCCCTCAATTTGAACTTTAAATATAAATATATATCTGTACCGGAGTACTGTAAATCTAGTGCTGGATGTTGCCATGTCATCAGTGCATGTCTATAAAACTTATTAATGTGTATAACCAAAACATACTATGTTTGGGCAGGAATACTGGCCAATGATATTAAAGTGCAGCCCCTGTAAGTATTTAATGGCATTTGACATAAAAATATATACCGATGTATATATTTCTATATTTTGTTTCATATTTACCATTATAATGATAAGAATCCCCTCTCTCCAATCCTTTTGTTATGGTCTCTTTGCTTTTTTAATGCAGATGACATCATCCATTACTTTTTCTTCCACAATGTTTGCACTTAAACAATTCTGCTTACGAACCAGGTACCATAAATATTATCGAAACAGACTATGATCTCATTCTATTAACATGTTTGGTTGAGTCATGCTCTAGTTTGTAAATCAGAGATTTAATGCTATGCTCACACTTTATTTTTTCCTCTTTGTGTGATTTAATTCTTGACATTTATTCCAGGTTTTTCACTTACACTGTAGCGTAAACCTGGTTGTCAGCTAAGAGGCTTTCCTCTTTACTGCAGGAATGCATGTTAGTACAGTAGAAGTTGGTGACGGGCAGACAAGCATCTAAAACATGGTTGTTGTGTCTAAACTTTCAGCTGGTTAATCCCTGTAGTCCTCCTACTGTGTCTGTATACAGCCATTTTTTACTATGGCTAAGTGTTATGACCCTAGAAAGTGGTTAAGAAGGGGGATGTAAATATAAATTCTCCAAATGTCTGTAACCGTTGAATAAATGTTAGAATTTCTAATTATTTTAAGTCACTTAAAATGAAAGTTATGTTTCCACTAAAGAGGATTCTTCCAATAAGCAATATAGGGCTTTTATTGCTGTATAACATACTGCTGTATGTCATCTGTTGTGGTTGGGCTGTAACATTGCTGCTGAGGTATTCCCTGCTTTTCCACATTGAAAATAGTTGCAGGTTATTCCAGAGCACTGCTCTTCAGGCCGCTGATGAATGACTCCACTGTGTCTGTGCTCAGTGACTCGGTTTTTATGGACAGCCAGCTTCATTGCTTCACATACATTCCTTATGGGTAGAGACACTACCATCAGCCCTGTCATATTGCACATTATATAAATAGTAGCTGAGAACATGCTCATAGTATAATAAACATTATAGACAACTTTTCTTTTGGCAAACCACTGTTTGTGCCAAAATAGATAATTGTTTAAACCAAATCTCCACCTCGTTGCCATGAAACCATTCTCTAATGTTCAATTTCACTGTCTGTGGTAAAACAGGATGAGGTATGCAAGCCAGAATAAACTTCTCATGCAATCATTGTATGAGAGTAGAGAGTAGGTCAAGGCATGTCTAACTCAGTCAAGTCAGGAGGTGTCATTATGTGGTAAGATTGGCAACCATGTGACCTCGTATTTTAAACTAAGAAACCTGGATCCTAGAAAATGTTTTTAGAAAGCGCAGTGGGAAGTATTCTAAATTCCTAAATTTTTCACTTGTGCCACTTGTCTGAGTGAAATGTGCTGTACAACTGTTGTCAATATTGTTCCCTCAGAGATGAGCAGCTTCAGGGTATCAATTATTTTATATTTCCTGTGTGTTTGTGAGCGCATTCTGCTATTCTACTGAGAATGGGTTAGGTTGTTCCCTCACCTAAACAGAATATTAATGATTATTTGGAAAAAAAGCTTCTTGTGGTGGGCTTTTTCAAACTTGCATTACAGTTTGTAAATGTTGGCAAGTGGTACATGCCTACCCATAATCATGTCTAAATGCAGTGACTCCCAGCCACTGTTCTCTGGTGCACTAGTGTGCCGCAAATGATCTATAGAAATAAGATGAATTTACTACAGGTGCTGTGTCCAAACCATCAGAAGCATTTGGAAAAAAGTGGGAATATCAGAGTTTTCAGAGAAGCTGAATTACGTCAAGCATAATGAAACGAGGGATGTTAAAATTGGAATGAGGAAAATCACCAGTCTCCAAGATAAAGAAGTCACAGCAGGCAAAAAAGAGCAGAAAGGCCAAATGGACACATCATCACTGTCACACCCTGTTGGCCCTTTGCTAATGACAACCTCCAGTACTAACTTTACAGGGTCTGAAATTCTTCTCTTCCAGTTGTCTGGTTTCCTAAAGCACCCGTTTAATCCCTCTTTCTCTGGAAAGGAGTATTAAGCCTATTGAAAACACAATTTTTATTTGTAAAGAAATTATTGACAGGTGACTTTCCATTTGGGATCAATCCCAATTTGCTTACCAGCTACATATTTGTGTAGCTAAGGTGAAGGGAAAGGTTTGCAGGACAGTTGTGAGACCAGCCATGGTGTATGGTTTAGAGCAGGCATGGGCAAACTAAGGCCCGGGGACCGGATGAGGCCCTTTGAGCCTTTTAATGCGGCCTGCCAAATTAAAAAATTTATTTATACTATCATTATACCTCCGCCTTTTCCCTGCAATTATGCGTTTCCCCATTAGATGTCGTCATAAAGGCTTTTAGGGGTTATACCTGACATTTATCTTAGTTCGAATGAACGATCCATCATTTTGCTCGGGTCTCAGCCCCTGTGTTAGATTTAGGACCGCAAAACATTTGCCTATGCCTGGCTTAGAGACATTAGAAATAGGTAGAAGACAAGAGGCAGAGCTGAAGGTGGATGAGTTAAAGATGCTGAGGTTATCTTTAGGAGAGACAAGGGCGGACAGGATCAGGAATGAGGTCATTGGAGGGACAACATAGACAGGAAGGTTTGTTGAAAAAGCTAGAGAAGACAGATTGAGATGGTTTGGACATGTTCAGAGAGACAGTGATTATATTGTAGAAGAATACTAGAGATGGAGCTACCTGGTAAGAGATGAAGAGGAAGGCCAAAGAAGAGAGATTTATGGATGCAGTGAGAGAGGGCATGGAAGTTGGAGTTGGAGCTGTGGCAACCCCTGGAAAAAGAGGGACAAGCCAAAAGGAAAAGAAGAGGAAGTTGTATGGATCAGTTCCTCTTTAACTTGATAGTGAAATATGTGAACAAAACCAGAGTATCCTCTCTATATGGATGCAGACTTATAGACCTCTGACTCCCAGTACGCTTAATACTTGTTTTGTAATGGTGTTTTGTTGTTCAAGGTATTTCTGGACAACAATGTTTAGTAGAAAAAAAACTTGCGCATGTTGCCATGTTTGTCACGTTTTTTTAAAAAAAAACAAAAAAACAATGCATTTAGCCTAACTATTGTTTTGGATTGCAGAAAATCTTTGCCACCTCATTAGGCGAGATTGTTTTGATACTGAGCAGAATCTGTTAGCACTATGCGAAAGATAAACAGCCATAATCTATTCCTTGCTAAATGGCTTCCACAATGGACATAGTCCTCAAGGCAAATTCACATTTGTCTTACTGTTTTGTTTGTTTTTTTATTTCTTGTTTAAAGAAATTGTCACGGTACAGAAACAAAATCCTTTTTTTTTCAATCCCCTTTTGTCTTCTGTTTTTCCGTATTTTTCTGTCAAACACTGCTTCAGGATGCATATTGTGGACAATGATAGGCTTTGTTTTGTGAGCAATGCTTGGTTGTGACATCTCCATTGATAGCAACTTAAGATAAGTGAGAACCATCCTTAAGGGCTGTCACATCTCATTCTTCCTGAAATTATGTTGTTTCGAAAGAGAAAACATCAAAATCTATATTGTTAGCAAAGCATAATTCTGTTATGAGTAAAATTCAGTGCCACCAGTAATAGACTGGTGTTCAATAGAGACAGAAATCTGAATTATAGGCCGATAGGTAGATCAGAATAATTGAGAATTTGCATTCTTCCTACAGAAGCATTTATCAACCATGATTCCCAAATGATAATAAAGCGTAGCTGCATCACTTTCAAGAGTGACAGCTTGTAAATTTACCTTTTAATGCTATGTCTGATTCTGCCTTTTGTTAAAGAAGTAGGGCAAGCTTTGACTGCAGACGCTGCTGTGACGCTTCTAATGTGTTGGTGTATTCTCATTTTACATATAATGGAACAAGCGACCACTGGAATGCTGAAATAACAGTCAGTTACATGGCCTGTGGGTGGTTTCTATAAAGTTTAAAAATGGTCCCACGTCCCAGTGTCGGACACTCCCAGGAAAAGAGGCTGTGGATAATTAAAAGGCAAAGGTGGGCCCTTGTGTGTACGTGTGTGTTTTTCAGGTTATGTGGGAATTAGAAAAGGATAGTTTTGAGATTTGTTCCACCAATTGTTACAGATTCATGTGCAAAGATATTTCCTTAAATTGTCCATAAATCAGAACAAGATATAAATAAAGTCACACATCAGGGTAAAAAAAAAGGTTTGATGACATCAACTGCAGTGATCTCCAACCTCTTCCACCAACTTCCACCACAGTCAATCTTTACCGCATCATACAGAAGAATGCATCACTTTTGTTACTTTCGTTTTATTTAAAATGTTACTCTTAATGTGTTTTTTTCTTATATATCTGGTTCTCTTTGCCACATTTGGCACATGATGCTTCTTACGATTGCCTCACTCACTTCTTACCTACATCCGCTACCTTCTTAAATGGTATGCTCCAGCTGATAACATTATGATTATATAACATTTTATTTTAGACCAAATTGAAACATTGAGTTATCAAAAGGAACAAAAAACAAATGTCTTCACAATGTTTCCTTGGGCTGTGTAAAAGAGCCAGTGAGGTAACAGAAGTGTTTACCAGGGTTGCCAATACTTTTTTGTCTGCTACTTTTAAAATGACCATTTTCAAATAAAGTGATCTACTTAGTTTGAAAACTCAAAATATATTTACCTATATAAACTGAATATACAGTCATGGAAAAAAATTATTAGACCACTCTTTCTTTAATTTCTTGTCCATTTCAAAGTCTGCTTCCACTTAATCTACATTAATGTAGACAAATACAATAACAACAAAAAAGGCCCATAGTTAAGTTTAATTTCAGAGCTGATTTCTGGCCATTTTGCATGGTTTTATTGAAAGTGACAAAAATCACTTCCATTCCTACATCACTAGCAACAACATTGCACTGACAAATACTGTGCTTTTAGTCATTGCATGGTTTTGTGTTCATTGTTTCCCCCAGGTGATAAACCTTTAGTGGAACAAGGCATTAAGATGAACAAGGAATTGAAGAAAACAGCAGAGTGGTCTAATCATTTTTTTTTCATTACTGTATATATAACTCTCTACATTTAAATATAGCATATGCTATACTGTCTGACTCTATACCTGTATTATCCTCACTTAAGCCCCGTGATCAACATCTTGAAATGGAATAACATCTCTTATTTTATTACTATTATTGTTTTATGTTATTACTCATGATCTACCAGCACTCCTTTGTAGATCTACTGGTAGATCCTGATATACCTATTGGGTACCCCTGGTTCACATCTTCAAAGAAGAAAGCTGCATTTAACAGACGATTCCAGTTATCCAACTGTAAATATAGACCCATTGTAAAAGGTTGTTCAAATTACATTCTTAAAAGTATTGCATTGTTATGTGTAGGATTCAATGAGCAATTCAAAAATGGTAAATTGCAGTTCTTAAGGGTTTGTTCTTTTGTTTTATTAAAGCACTGATTTATGAATAAAGTTCCTAAAGACTCGGATGTAAAAATGTTTTGTCTTTGAGTTCCGAATAGACTTGGAACTCAGCATCCCACTGTTGTATCTCCGTGCCAACATACATAAAGGACTTACTAGATATCCAAAATGCATTAAACATCCAGTATGTGAGCACATGTCACATGGTCTGGATGTACTCACTGGCCCACATTTTTGGCAGCGATGCAATTTTAGTTTAAGGCCATTCCAAACTATTTTGCTGACCTTCCTTTTTAAAATTAGAAGTTAACCAGGTCAATATTTAAACATAATCGTTGTTGATTTGAGATTTAAGGTTTTGCCCATAGCTAACGTCATGTCTGAGACTCTGTGGTCTTTGCATTGTTTTCTTATCTTGAGCTCGTTAAGTAAACAAGTGTAGTGACTGCTCCAGCAATCCATGAAGGCTATGATAAAAGATACGCCTCTTTTTTTTTTTTTCCATTCACGCATTACTTTAGCATGCTTCAGCTTCTAGTTAGTGTTATGCACTGAAGGTGCTGTAACAATGTATCAAAAGTCTCAAAAATCAGATTAGAATTTTAAAAGTGCACACACCAATAAAGCTGCCTAGCTGTAACTAATGGTTTTCTTCAGTGTCAAAACAGAATTCTTGTTTAATTAATTCTCCATGTGGATTTCCTTATCTCAATAGTCCTGTAACAACTTAAGACCT
The DNA here is from genome assembly GCA_016785265.1 of Paraplagusia blochii. Lineage (NCBI taxonomy): Eukaryota > Metazoa > Chordata > Actinopteri > Pleuronectiformes > Cynoglossidae > Paraplagusia > Paraplagusia blochii. Next base: position 43,190 of record JAFBJS010058869.1, read on the forward strand.
TTCCTAGTGACAGGAAATTAAATATTAAATGCAGTTTTTTTTCTATCTGCTAAAGTAATTCAAGCATTCCTATATTTTCCTTGAAACTGGTATTAAACATTTGTGAAACATGTGACTTAAATTTGAGATTGAAAACACATCTTATTTCAGTACCATGACACATTGATGGTTAAGATTTTAGAAAAAAAACTAATGTACATCATATTCATTATTCCTTTTATTTCATTAGTTCAGGTTTATCAATCAAGGCTATCGGCAGTCAAGATGATGTCTGACGCCAGCGACATGTTGGCAGCTGCTCTGGAGCAGATGGATGGCATTATAGCAGGTAAAGTTAATCTGTGGCTTCAAACATCAACACTTATATTCAGTTAAAATATGTTCATGTACTGCACAGAAAGAGAACAGATCCAAAATGATTGATTTAAGCTTTTGTGAGGCTGTAGTTGTTTGCAATTTTTTGTCTCCAACAATTTTAGGATTTCTCTGTTGACCAGATATAAGTAGATCGATACGAATAGTTGGTCAGTCTTACATTTAGAAACCCATTAAATTGTACAGGTAATGTTTTCTTTTATTTTCATCTCAGGATCCAAAGCTCTGGACTACTCCAATGGTTTGTACGATTGCCAGTCACCTACCTCCCCTTTCATGGGTAACCTGCGGGCACTTCACCTTTTAGAGGATCTAAGAAGTGTCCTGGAGTTGATGGACACAGAGGAAAGGGAGACTTTACGCTGCCAAATTCCCGACTCCACAGCTGATAGTTTGGTTGAGTGGCTGCATGGACAACTGGTGGGTTGATCTCAATATTTGTCTGGATATTTAAAAAAATTGTTTGTCTTTTTGACAAATAAGCAAATGCACCACTTGGTAAGTTGAAATAACAATGCCATAAATTAGTTGTAAAAAAACACCTTTTATTTAACATTTGGAAAAAAAGACATTATTTAAAGTCAAAATTCTAACTATGTTATAACCTGAGAGAGAATGTCTGTTGCATTTTGAAGTTTGAAAAAAATAAAAAAAAGATACAATTCTGCTGTTGTTATTGCATGAAACACACCATCTTATTAGGAACTGGGTGAGAATGTGCAGAGAGTGATGGTTGTATGCCAGATAAATGCCAGAGTTTTGTGTAATAGTCTGAGTCAGTCTTTGTTGAGCAGGCTGAAAGTGAGCCTTTTTCCCAGCTATGTAAGGTTGTGTTAGCATAATAGATCAGGACATCTAGCGGCAGTGAGATCACTAACAACTACTGAAACATTTTTAATGAAAAGCAACTCTTTGTCTTTGATTATGTCTTATTTTACTTAGTCCAACGGCCACATTTCCCTGACCAGTGGTGACCACTACCAAGAAAGACTGTCTCGAATAGAGAGCGACAAGGAGTCTCTAGTGCTCCAGGTAAGTAATTCAAGGTAAATTCTTTTGATAAATACTGCTGCGACACTCTTGTAACGCCTAATTGATGTCTTGGTATCTCGTAGGTGAGTGTACTAACAGACCAGGTGGAAGCTCAGGGAGAGAAGATCCGTGACCTGGATTTGTGTTTGGATGAGCACAGAGAAAAACTCAATACAACAGAGGAGATGCTGCAGCAGGTGTGCGCTTTATTCTTTTTAAAGCTTTAGGTGCTTATATATTGCTTAAAATGAATAAATACAAGATGAACTACTGTTGAAAAATAAGTAATACTATTTTTCAATATCCCCTCTTACTCTTAAATCGCAGGAACTTTTGTGCAGAGCTGCACTGGAGACCCAGAAGCTTGAGCTGGTGTCTGAACTGACCAACCTGAAGATGAAATTAAATAACTTTGACAAGGAGAGAGTGGACTTTGATGACAGATTCAGAGACAACGAGGTATTCACTCTCTGCACAGAGGTTGTCTTTGTTCTGTTTTCATTTTTTTGGTGCCCTCTATGCTTTTTTTATCAACACGTGTATGTCCACACATAAACTTCTCTTGACATTTATTTTGCTAAGTTTGCTTACAGTGTAATTACATCTATGTACTGTGAATTTATATGATGGCTTGCTTATAGAGCAAACTTATTTAAAAAATTATAATGTAACTCATGTCCCAAAACGAGACATTAAGTTTTCTTAATGTCTAGTGTTCTTTTAAGTAAGTTTCCTTGTAGATAAAACAAATTTTTCAGACAATGACACAGAAACTGGATGTCCTTGTCCTTACTGTTTATACTGTTTTAGCTACACAAAGGAAACCAATCACTGACATGACACAGTCATTAATGTTGTCTGACACCTGTGATGGATAAAGATGCTCTGCTTTGTCACCAGTCATCAGCTGTGTTTTAACAAAAAACAAAAACAAATGCTGTTGCTCTCTTATCCTTGACCTTTTTTGAATTACATAATTTTGTTTGAGTGAAAACATGACAAATATTATGGTACGCAATAGATTTCCTCTCCTACAACAAACCTCACAAATATTCATACCTAAAAAAATATTCTATGTATGTTTAATTTTTGCTTATCTTTGACTACTGCTGCAGTGTGTTGATGTGATTTACTTCTCGTAGTGTAAGTAAATTTTCCCTCCTTGATTTGTATCAAGCTGGCTCAAAAAATTCTTTAAATTTCATTCCATCGTTGCCTTAAAAATGTTTCCTAGAAGAACAAGTCAACCATTTACTCTGCAAGAGCAGTGACAGGATAGAACATGCCCTGAGGCAGGCTTGTCAAAACGGGTAGTCAAAATACAATGGTTAGAAAGCGAGGAAGATCAGAGATTCGTGAAGCTGATGTGTACACATACAGTAAGTTTGACTTACAACTAATTTGTATTCCACAAGACAATTTTACTCTTAAAATACTAATAAAATATTAATTGAAATACTAGTAAGTAAAGTAATTAACATGTACCCCTATTATAAATATATATTTTTTAAAGAAGAGGTTCAGCTTGCAAGGTTTATTTCAACTTAATTGAATTTTTTATTTCATTTTTCTTTTCAGGATCTGATTCTTGAAATAAATGAGCTGCGGTACAGATTAACAGATATGGAGAGTGAAAAAATACTGTATGAAAAGAAACTTAAGTCCACAATGGTGAGTTTTATGACTATTTTCTATTGTCATAGTCACTTTACTGCTATCTATCTTTAGAATAAAAGACAATAGTATACTGAACATTTCAATATTTTCATTTTATCTTTCCTATTTGTTACACAATTTTTCCTCAGTTAATAGCATCTATCACATGCCTTCTACGGAGTCGTTTTTTTTTACATTGTATTTAACCTTTGTATTTTTGATGCTTTAATGTGCTACGCTGTTATTTTTAATTGTAAAGCCTCTATATTTGGTCTTTAAGTGTATTTACCTTTAATATATACAAATTATGTTCATAAATTGTAAACTAAAGAGAAATGCCCTTCAGAAAAAGTTGTTAGTAATTCATGTTTTTTGGTTTTACTATGTTGTAGTTTTCACTTCTGGCTTGCAAGCACAGAAAATAGTCTGGGTTCAATTCCCAGAGGATTGACATATAAGAGCTTGTCTTTGTGGAATTGTGTTTTAAATATCTGTATTGTTGGATGTACAAGGGACTGAACCGATTCATTCTTTTTTTAATTGATTTAAATAGTATTAGATAAGATTTAGATAGAACATGATAGTCCCTTTGGCTCCAGCAGTAGTACAGCACCAAAGCAACAGTAAAACATGCAAAAGAAAATGCCATAGAATAATCTTTTTTATAATAATAATAATTATTAATAATATAATTTAATCATTACAGATTTCGCAAGCATAACCAGTACATATAAAGTGTTTTTAGCACACATTAAATGACCACACTTTAAAGTAGTGGTTGTTATTAGTCTGTCACAGGAAAGCAGGTGTAGCCATTGCTGTAAGCCACATCATAGAGTGTACACTGAGAAGGCGATGAGATGATGTACTTACTGATGTCCTGTGTCGGCCAGGACGAGCTATCTGCATTGAGAAGGCAGCTGGAGGGCAAAGATGGAGAGATGAGAAGACTACAAGATGAGACAGGCTTCAAAGTCATGGCCTTGAGCAGTGGGGATTCCTCAGAAAGAGGTGAGAGAATGGGTTGAATGACATCCATCCATAAATGCAGATTTCTCATTTCATATTCAATGTGGCATTAAAGCTGCTGTCAGTTAAAGGGTTCGGTCCAGATCTATATAAATTAAGTCTGTGTTTAACAGCTGAAGGACTTGTTTCCAGGCTATTTTGAAACTTGTACAATATATGTTTTATTATTTTCTGCCTGGTTAAAGTCTCATAAAGGAGTGCTGTCTCTGGGCTGTATGTTTACCTCCTTGCTGACAGCAGCTTTAAAGTATTACACTATTGATATATTACTATTCCTAACACAGCTCTCGATAAAATTAGAATATGCAACGAACTTGTTGTATTTCATATTTATTCTGTCCATCCAGATGAAACTCTCAGAAAGAGGCTGAAAGAAAAACGTAAGGGGGGTTTTCATGTTTGTGTTCATAATGCGCACTGCACCCATGTCTTGTTTTGCATGAACGAGCATGAGCCACCTGAGTTGCTTGTCTATAACAACCCATTGGAGTGCTTACACCTGTACCCAGAGCACAGCTCTGGTGGTCACCCAAGATCTAGGGGTCACTCAAGGCCCCAGCCAGTGTGTTTTTTGTTAAGTGTCCAACCATCAAACAGCAACAAGGAATGTCTGCTTTTGTGACTCAAACAGGAATGAGTATTAAACATGTTTGTATTAACTGTCCAGGCTGCTGACTTGTCCTATTCCCTCATGTCTTCCATCGAAGAATATCTGTACTTTTCTAAAACTGTCTTCTATACCTTCACCCGCTTAAAACATCCACCATCATGTACCCTGCTAATAATACCAGTTTCCTGGTTTAATTTTGCATTGACATAAATAAAATGTTATATATATATTTAAATATATAATACAAAAATGTTGATATATACTATCCTTCATTGACCTTCCATATAAGTAAGTTAACAATGTTTTTAGCTACTTGCTCAAACAATATGCTTATTAGGGATGGCTCGATGCAACTTTTTAGTGTCTGACAATGATACCCAGTGGCCAGGTTTTGGACAGCTTGATCGAAACGCCTCTACTTTGTTAATCTCTCATCCCCTCTGTCAGGGCAGAGCAGAGATGCTGCAGTGATGCACCGTACAAATTAACCTTGTCCAATTAGGTTTCCATAGAAAACAAGATAAAGCCTTTTCTTTTGTTGTGCAGCTTGCCACATGCTGTGGTTACAGAGGCAGTTGTTTGGGTTTGTGGTGTGTCAAGTTAATTTGAGCAGTGTTTTTTGTTTGTTTTCTTTCAAATATTAATTCCACCAAATTTTATCCAATATTGTACGAATACTGATCCCGAGTGTCAACTTGAGCCATCCCTAATTATAAACTTTTTGACATGAGGCATACACTAACAGAAATCAAACAATAAACATGAGTTAAACTGACCACCTCTATAACAATAATGTGTTTAACTTCACAAAGCACAACTGTTCTCAGTCTCTTAAGATTTTAATTTTTCTTATTAGATGTGGAAGTGCAGAGAATGAAAAAGGCAGTGGAGTCTTTGATGGAGGCTAACGAAGAGAAGGTTTGTTTGGCGTCAAAATCACTAATCAAAAAATTCCCTATCACCACCCTGCCTAACTCTGCCTTTTTCTGGGGTTCTTTCTCCACTTTGCCAGGATCGCAAGATTGAAGAACTTAAACAGTCGTTGCTACGGTACAAGAAAGTTCAAGACATGGTGATGTCAGTGCAAAGTAAAAAAGGTAGATATCAATAATGATGCTGAGGTTTTCTTAAAGGGTTACCAGGGTGGACAGGAGGGACAACACAGACAGGAATCTCTGGAGAAAAAGCTAGAGAAGCCAGATTGAGACGATTTGGACAAGTTCAGAGGAGGGAGGGACATTGTGAGGACATGGAGGTAGTTGGAGTTAGGGTTGAGGATACAGAGAACAGGGTGGGATGGAAATTGGCCACAGCATTTGTCAAGGAGGCCTGGCTTCCTTAGGAATTTTTCCAGTTCCTCATTTTTCCTCTCTTGGAACAGTAAAATGTTCACATTTGTGTTTTATCGTACTTGAATAGTACACATTCACCTGTTACAAACCGTGTTGCAGATGTTTTTGTTACCAGACAACGTTTTTTTAAGTACTGCACTTGCTCTGCCAAGCCATAAACACTAAAACTGTAAAAACGAACAACTTTGTTTTACTAAGTTGTCAATCTTTCTGCTGATTTTCACTGTTCTTGCTCTCAATGGCAGACAAACTCAAGGAAGGCGAGCTAATGGAGGCTGATGCACCATCAGCAATTTTATCTGTGTCTGAGGAGCCAGAAAAACACGAAGTCACGGACATCCAACAACTCAAAAGAAGAAGTCCAGATGAGGTTTGTGCATCTGAATCCTGTGAGATTTTCAACTTTAGGTTGTACAAGTGGATATAAGTATAATTATAATTACCACTGTACAAGGAAATGCTTTGCTTTCTTTTTAAGCTGGAAATTCTAAATGGCACATGTACAAATACTTCACCCTCACCAAGTCCTTCAGATCTAGGCCCAGCATTTGAGTCCACTCCAGCAAGTGTAAAGAGGTAGGAATACATGAAATCAGTGTAACTTGCTTTCCAGAAAATATATATAAATATTTGAAAATTTGTATATTTTTGTTTTAATACAAATAAAATGTGTATTTTACAGCAGTCAGGACATTACAAAGACAAACAGCCAGGAACGTCTGGATATAAATAATGAAATGGTAAAATAAAAATTCAATTTTATAATTTTATTATTGACTATTGACAAAACTTAAGCTTGTTGTCTTATTAGATATAATATTAATCAACTTTCTGTTGCATTATATAATAATCACCATAGACTGAGGAGTTTAAGCCTAACTGGTTTCAAAAGATCTCCACAAATGCCACACTGCTGCTGTTAGTGACAGTATTTTCCCGTTCAGAGTAAGAGTGAAGAAGTAAGTAGAAAAAAGGAAAAACCACCTATGAACCCCGCTGCAACCTCAACCGCCACTGCAGACGATGCGCCATTCGGCTCGGGGAAGGCTCGTTCCTCCTTCGGAAAGGGCTTTTTTAAGATCCGCGGGGGCAAGAAAACGGGGAGCTCTCCTAATCTTGGTAAGAATGGATGTCACTAACCACCTCAATGAGTACTTTTGTCTCCAGGATATTTTCTTTGCGGTTTATTAAATATTTCTAATTTTGTTTAGTTGAAATCTATTTGTCAAATTGAGAGTTATTGCTAAAAACAGATGTTTATCTTCTCCTTTTGATCTCCTCTTCTCTCTACACCAGTGGTTCAGGCTTTAATGTGATCAATTTGAGATTCTATGAAAATTGAGCTCAAACAAAAACTCCTGTGTGTCATGCTCAACATTATGTACAGCACTAAAGAGCCATTATGCTCTATTTACTTTGCTTGTTTTAAAATCATTATTGTTTTGTAATTTATATACAGTGGGTACTCTTTATTTCATAGCAGCCATTTGTTAAAAAAGTTTATTTTATTTTTCATTGCCAATATTGACAGAAAAAAATGAAATATAGAAATCTTTGCAAATTTATTAAAAAGAAAAATCACATGGTCATAAGTATTCCGGCCCTTTGCTCAGTATTGAGTAAAAGAAATTCAGTATAAATCTTCACTATTATGTTTTTTAGCAAAAGTAAAAACCAAGCACCACGTTCAAATTAAATGGGATTGTTGTTGAGAGCAGTGGACATTCCTTCGGCCACTGCTAAAAACCAGAGCCAATGTGGAAATGCTAGGCACTGAGAATGAGCAACTACAGATGGAGTGACATTTTCTTGTAGGTTTTTTTTTTTCTCCACCATAGACAGCATCTTATTTTCCTCAACCACACCCATGGACTCTACTATATGGACCATAATTTGCCACCCACAAAAGCCTGTTTTTGCATTTTTGTACGGCCTACTTTCAGTGTGTGTGTGTGTATGTGTGTGTAAGAACTGTTTTTATATATTTATGTATTTCGCTCTGTTTTCTCCTTTTCCTCAATCCTATTTATTTCAATAAGCATTTCTTGTCTTGTTCTTTTCTCGTTGGACCCTGTGGTGTGTTGTGTGTGCTTTATAACACATGAAGACCGCAGCCGGAGTGCGAGTGCACCTATGCTAGGTACAGTATGGACCAAGAGACGCAGCAGGGTCGTCGTAGTTTTTTTTTTTTTTTTTTTTTTTTTAAATAATTTTTTTTTTTTTTTTTTTTTATTAAAGAAAAAAAAAACTAAAAGATATTTTTTAATCCAATTTAAATCTAACCTTCCATTCACTCAAAATAATTTCATCATATTGTTTTTCAGTAGCTGCACTCTTCTAACAGTTCCACCACTGCCCACTGCTGCACTGATGTTGGCTGTCTTGCAAACAGCCCGTCTGTTATGAATGTGAATTTGCCTGTCTACGTGCATGGATTTGTTTATGCTCTTGCTCACTTCCCCAAACACAGTCCTACCCTTTAAAGATCCATATCGGCTTACGTAGTAGATCTGGATCTTGTGTTTCATCATGTACGTACTAATAACAAATGCACTAAAAAAATGACTTTGGAGGAATTTCAGCAACCTTTTTCCCAGTCTGAGTCAAGAGATCGGCCTTGTTTTCTTTTGCATGTACTGTCATAGAATTAGTTGTATCTACAGCTTTGATCCCCCTTCTTTCTTTTCCTGTCTAGGTCTAGGATTATTGCATTTTCATGGTCCAGTGATGCAGCTCTGAAGCGCCGTTATATGGATGTTTGTTACAACAATGCTGTTAATAAGATGTGACAATTTGTTTGTTTAGCTGAAACAGAGAGAAGGGGAACGGACCATCTCGATCTGGCCGGGCTACCGCAGAGGTCAACTAACAGTGACAGCACCCACACACTTCCTACAACCCCGGAGAATGCCAAGAAATCTAGAGGGATTAAAAAACTCTTTGGAAAGTATGTACAAATGGGACATAGTTTTGGCTCTTACTTTTTTGTAGTTACAAGTTTTAAAGGAACTAATTAAGAAGTGAAAATAATGTTATTCAATCTCTTGTTTTAATTAGGTTGAAAAGAAGTCAGTCCACTACTTTCAACTTGGACGACAACCTTCCTCCGGCAGAGTTCAAGAGAGGTGGTGTTCGAGCCACAGCAGGTCCTAGACTGGGTTGGTCACGTGACCTCCAACGAGTCCACACGTGAGTCTGAGCTGTTTTATTTATTCTTCTACCAAACATACCAGCCTTTAAGGACACTTTTGGAAATAAAGTTTAGTACTGTTCCAAGACTGCATGTATATTTTTATTTCTGTTTTGCATTGTTTGGCATCCTAGTGATATTGATGCTCCCTTCGCCCGCTGGTCAAAGGATCAGGTGTGTGATTGGCTGCAAGAGCAGGGTCTGGGACTCTACGTGAACATGGCCCGAATATGGATCTCCTCTGGACAAACGCTGCTGCAGGCTTCACAACACGACCTGGAAAGGGTAAGCGAGTATACATATGTATATAACTACATTGCTCTTTTTTACTTCAATCTTATATTATGTTGTCATTGAAAAGATATAAGATAAACATATATCAGACTCAAGTAAACAGCTGTTGGATTGGTTTAACAAGGCATATGACTCAAGGGTTATTATCTCAGGTCTGTTCAAGGGACTAATAAATGTGAGAACACCTTTAACCCTTTATATTTAAACAAAATGCAAAATGGAAGGTGGAGTACATATGACAGAAGATTTGGAAATTCCAGTGGAAATAGTAGCAGTTCATTGATTTGGAGAGAGTTTGGCAAAAAAAAGCCTGATCAGGTATTTCATTACACCAGAAATCCCACTACAAAGGTAATTCTGCAGCTTGTTGGAAAAAGGGTGGAAATACTGGAGCAAATCATTACCATGTTTTCTGGGACTATAAGGCTTACTGGGAGGAAATACATAAAACAGTTCAAGAGATCTTTGGGAATCACATTGCCTCCAGATGGTAAAGTTCTATTTTTCTGACTCTTCCCTAAGGGATGTTCAAGGAAGGATTAATATTTATTCAATATTTTGCTAGTGGCAGGAAAAAAAGACTATACTACAAGATGACTCTCAAATGAGACGCCAACATGGAACATGTGGGCGGACATGATAGAAATATATAGAATGGAAAGTTTAATAGCTGATAATAACCAGATTTGGATTATGTTTATTTTAGATAGAATGCAGTTTGTAGCAATGACAGACCCTCAGTCCCTATGGATCAATGTTTTTTTTTCTTAGTTTTTGCTGTGTTTCTGTTGTGTTAATGTTTTACTTTACATTACATTACTTAAAAAAAGAGTTATTCATACTTATGTGTAACATAGAAGTATTGTATATGTTGTATGTGCAACTGAATGTCAATACAAAAAATCTTGTATTGAAGATTTTACAGTAAAAAATACCTGTTATTTTAAAACTGGTAGCTTTGTTTACCTAGAAGACATTGAACACAGCATTTGGTAGCTCTTCTGTTCCAAACTCTGATTGGCTCGTCATTGTAGCATCTCTCAGTATGTTCCCTTGTCAGTCCACCACTCTTTCACTTGCTCTGCTCTGTTGATGTTGTACACTTGTGTTTGTGCACTTGTGTTGGATGAAAATTAGCCCTGATTTAAGATCTTACAATGTGTTTTTAAAACAGTGGTTCTCAGCTGGTGGGTCGTGACCCAAAAGTGGGTTGCGGACCTGTTCTTTATCAGTCGCGAACAGCTGGTCAAAAATCTGCTAAATGTGAATCTACTGTTGAGTATGTGTTTAAATCTATTATTTTGAAAGGCACACTACTGAATAAAATGAGTATGTTAAAATAAGTGATTTTTCTTTTTTTCCTTTTTTTTGTAAATTAATTTGCTTGGTTTGAGTGTTTTGCGACTTAATGACCACAGAAAAATGTGGGTCCCAGAGGGAGACCAGTTGAGAACCACTGCTCTAAAAGATATGACAACAGTGATTATTTAGTTTTTACTGCACCACACTCGGCATGCACACAATGCCTCTCTGACTTGGCATATGCAAACTTCCGGTCCATTCCTTTCTCTCCCTGGTCCCACCTCCTACTGATAAACGGGTGCAAACTCCTGGGTTCGACTCCTAGACAAAGCACAACCTTGATTATGTCAATTCTTTTTCCTAAGTTGATTTGGGTAAAAGTGCCTACAAATGCATGAACATAAGAAAGGCTAATACAGTCTTGGTAACAGTCTATGGGAGGTTCCTAAAGCATACAGTTAATATATACAGATAATATAGTGCCTTGACTTGACAATTTTTTGGGGATCACTGTATCCTGTACTGTATTACTGTATTATTCACTGTAGTATTTTTATTTATTTATTTTTATTTAATTCTTCTATTTTATCATTCAGGAGCTGGCCATTAAACACCCACTGCACAGAAAGAAGCTGCAGCTCTCTCTGCAGGCACTTGGCTCAGAGGAGGAGGACAACAAGGGGAAGCTAGACTACCACTGGGTCACTAGTGAGTAATTATTAAAGGAATAAAACTGTTGGTAGTTTTTAGACCATTAATTCATCTGTTGAAATCATTTCCCCACAGGGTGGCTTGATGACATTGGTCTCCCTCAGTATAAGACTCAGTTTGACGAGGGGAGGGTAGATGGTCACATGCTGCACTACATGACAGTAGTAAGAAACATGTCCCGCCTCCAATGATTGTGTCTTAATTGCATCTTGAATTGTTCAATTGTAGAAGAAAAACTTTTTGTTTGTCCTTCAGGATGACCTGCTTTCTATGAAGGTGGGAAGTGTCCTGCATCACCTCAGTATCAAGAGAGCCATTCAAGTGCTTCGACTCAACAACTATGAACCCAACTGCTTACGTCGGAGGCCATCAGATGAGGTGGCTGCACAGTGGTCAACTAACAGAAACAGGCAAATCTACATTGTATTTTGGTTTCATTTGAATTTCTGTTGTATCTTCTGTCCGTAGAACTCAACTCCAGCAGAGATTTCCCAGTGGACCAACCATAGGGTAATGGAATGGCTGAGGTCTGTGGATTTGGCCGAATACGCCCCCAACCTCAGAGGCAGTGGTGTACATGGAGGACTGATGGTAAGAAAATTTGATGTTTAATATTTACACAATGAGAAATACCTATCCAATACTGTACAACCATTCTGATTTAAGTATTTGTGTCTCGTGTCAGGTTCTGGAACCAAGGTTCAATGTGGAGACGATGGCATTGCTGCTAAACATTCCCCCGAACAAGACTCTGTTGCGTCGCCACCTTGCCACACATTTTAACTTGCTCATTGGCTCAGAAGCCCAGCAGCTGAAACAGGAGTGTCTTGAAAACCCAGACTACGTTTTGCTTACAGCTGCCACTAAAGTCAAGGTAACTACTGCACTTAATTTAATTAAAATAGATTTGGTCAAATCTACTAATTAAAACTTTTTTAACTAATGTCTTCTGAGAACAAGTTTTTCCCTAATAATTGCCTAAGTTTGAGTGAGGGCCATTTGATGTCTTTGTGTTCATATGCAGCAAAAGAGGATGACCACATTCTTTGTATAGGCTGTAATTATGTAAAGTAAATGTTGGGAGAATTTAAGTTGTTGTCAAGTCTTTATGTTGTGCTGTTGCTTGAAGGTGTTGTTTCACCTCTGTGTTGAAAGACAGATGGAAAATTAACAGAACTGCTTCACTCAAACGAAACAGAACGTAAAAGTGTTTAATTCTGTGAAAAATCTGTCTGCATTCCTTTCAATACAACACAGCCAAAGAAATTATCTTTCGGAAGTTTCGGAACTCTGAGGAAAAAGAGACAAGATGAGAGTGAAGAGTACGTTTGTCCTATGGATGTGGAGATGCCTAAAAGCAGAAGCTTCCAGAAAGACTTTGAGCTCCAGATCTATGAAGATGACCTTGACAGACTTAAACAGGTCAGTATGTTTTTCTAATAATCTCAACTTACTCAAAATCTATGCTTCCCTCTGTTCCATATTTAAAACCCAGGCGTATTGTCAGTGGTTGTGCTTCCTACTGTTACTTCACGCAGGTTTCTGCACTACATCAGTCATCTAATCAGATAACAGCCAGTTGAAAGATACTGAAAAGACTGACTTGCATGTGACGAGCTGAACTCCAAGTCTCACAAGAAAAGGCTTGACTGCGGAAGAGAAACATTCTCTTGTATCATATGACAGAATGTGGTTCAGAGGAGACATTAAACTGTTGTCAACAGCTGCAACGATGAATTAAAAATGTGTGCTGTCTCCTGCAGATGGAGGACTCAGAGGGAACTGTGAGACAGATTGGAGCCTTTTCTGAGGGGATACAAAACCTGACGGTAAGAAAGTTGTGGTCAAACTGCGCTATATAATGATATATGATATATGATTATGAAAATGAAGGTATATACTGTGTGTATATATATATATATATATATATATATTTATATTTATATTGATTTATTCTTCTGTTCTCCAGAGCATGCTGAAAGATGATGAGTTCTTCAAGGAGATTTCGAATTCGCCAAACTCCAGTGTAACAGACGAGGACTCGAATGCATAAGACATGTTTCCAACTTCGGGAAAAAAATGAACCAAGGATTTCTTTCTTTCACCGACAAACTCTCCCACATTACTTTTTATTGTTAAAATGATGAGCCAAAATTGTTTGTTCTTTTTTTCCTCTTTTGAATAACGGTGTTTGTCTCATTACTGCCATCCGATGACAGAGAGAACATACCAGCTGGTTTCTGGAGAACATTTCTACTCCTTTACATTTTTAGTTGTGTTTGTCTTTCTGCGAGCGAGCTCAAGTGTGATCCAGCAGACAGATTATATCTAGACTGAGCCAATTAGGATTATTATAACTTCATGTTGTCTAAATTAATTTGATAAATATTGGGGAAAAGAGAGGAACTGTGTATGTGTTTTATCACGAGGCGACAAAGTCAAGTGTAAAGTCCTAACAGAAGACAGCTGCCGTGCTTTCCACAGAACATAAATCTGCATTATGTCTATTCCAGAGACTCAACTGTTAGTCCACAATAATATTCTGCATGCATTTGCACAAATTCATATCCAACACTACAAAACCTAGAGAATAGGTTGCATGGTTTTAAAACCTACCATAGTTATACAGTACACACACATCATTTATTTTAAATAAATTTATTTAAAAAAGACATTATGGCTGAAAGTAATATTGCAAAGAGTTTTGACAGAGTAATACTTGTGTAAAGGGATTTTGAAATGTGCCTTTTGGGCAAATAAGTTCTATTAATATTAAGTAGGTTCAGTAGCTCAGGATAGTGATCAATAAAGTTTTTTTAATAAATTTAATTTTATCATATTAAACATGTTAATTCTGTTAGTACAGGGGCAGACAATAAAGCATTGTTTCAAATGTAACTTTTTCTAAATTCTATGATTTGTTCTGATGACATGACAATTAAAGATTTGAAGAAGTGTGTTGAACTCAATTTTCTCCAGTGAAAACTGACCTAAGACCAAAAAAACAAATTTCTTTTCACAAGAACACAGCAATGAAAATCTCATATGATATTACAGAGGATTTTCAGGATGTTGGGTTGATCGCTTAAGACACAGTTTAATCTAGTACTCAAAAAATAAACCCCAAAGGAACTCAACTGTTGCGTTATCAACATGTATGGTTAAAAAAGTAACACTTTCAGAGAACTTGACCAAAGATTTATTGAGTTTGGTTAAGACAGGGCTTCACTGACCAGGCCAGTAAATACTGACAGGGATTAGTGTTGTTTTCAGTGCCTTTAATACAAGTACAGACCTTAAAGATGCAACAGAACCTTGCATTTCAAGTGCATCAGAAAGCCAGAGAAGGAGAGTATAAAATACATTATACATTTATAGCAAACTATTAAAGAGATAAAAATGCATTATACAGTAACATCGTGCAAGATTTTACATGCAAGTCACAGAATTTTTTTCATCCAGAAAGATAGATAGAAAGATAGACCTTTAGTAATCCCTCTGTTGTATCCTTTAGGAAATTATGGTTACAGCACCAGGATAAGGATAAATATAATGACAGTGCATCAGTAGGTTAGAGGTAGATGGATAGGTTAATGTTAGTGGGTAATAATATTGCTGTGTGTGGTGTTGTTTAGTAATTGCAATAATAAATATTATTTTATTGTTCTATGTCAATATTACTACTGAGTTATGTTTGTATTATATACTTTTTTATCTAGTATATAAAAGCATATGCACCAAGATATGTACTGCATATACATACATACATACATATCCACATATACACCCAAATATACATACAATGTATATACACACAAATGTACTGTAAATGTTCTCATATATACATATAAATATATAGGCGCATATAGCATGTCCATACAGTATATTCAGTAACATATACCTGTAGTATATGATATGCTATAAGAGATTAAGTATTTATACAATGTATATATATTCATACATACACACACTTAAAAAAAGCATATATAAAAATATAGTATATACCTTATTACGATTGTGTTTTATTATCCCCTCTTCTCACTAAGTAAATATAATGGAAC
>JAFBJS010058871.1:5786-16673 GCA_016785265.1 Paraplagusia blochii
GATGTGCTTCCTAATAAACAGTTTGGCGCGTTCATGTCAGTTTGAATCAGTTCCTGTATTGTTCACGTGACTTTTTAAAAGCGATACACACAACAACACAGGGTTTCACTCTGGGCTTGACGCATGTGCCGACACTTCAGTGTTGTCCGACCCATCAATACTGTGCAGGGTCACTATAACTACTTATGATGATGCAAAAAATCCTCTTTGTCTCATGTGTGGTAGCTAGTGATGGGCAGATGAGGTCTCATTGTGTGTGTGGCACAATTCCCAAACTGTGTCAACACTGTGTTGCTGTATCAATGTCAACATCAGCTTGACTTAAGTCAGTGCAGGCAAGTTAACTAAAAGAATGGAAATAGAGACACGGTTAATTTACTCATTTTTATTTAGAAACATCAACTGCTGTAATGTTTTTGGGCTTAAGCAATTCCGTCGTTTTGACATTATTTCTCCAGCTGTTGAGAACACCCTTTCGCATGGGACTGATGAAGACGACATACAAAGAAACTGTAGTGCTAGTTTATATAAGTTAGGGAAATTTAGTTTCTGTCTGTTACAGAACTTGAAGGGATCTTCTGATCTTGGGGTTTTAGCCTCAGAAAGATATCGCTGTACTTCTATGGTGGAGTCGGTGGTGATATTGGTCACTGCTCAGGTTGTCATCTGAGTGAAAATACAATGCACCTACATTACTAATTCCTAATAACTCGCAGAATGTGATTTGCAAAAACATTTAAATCCAAGTAAACTTAAACAATGATAACACATACCACTGGCGCAGATGACAGTCCAGCATCTTCCATTTGTGTCGGTGCAACACACCTCATTTACATTTCCACCTCCGACGTAAGCCCTTTCACGGCCTCATTTGCTTTATGACTTAAAAATGGCATCTTTTTAAATTCAGGATCCACGAGTGTTGGTAAAGTCATAACACTGATGGACTTAAGGTCTATTATCGTTTCGATTACTTTTGTTTAATGTTTTCCACAAGAGACATTGCAGTATCTGTAGTGGAAATAGCTGCATTGCATTGGAGTGAGTGGCGCATGATCCCGTTCTCCGTTCTGCAATCAGTCCTCAGTCTCATGGGTACGACAGTGAGGTTTCGCACACATGACAGAAAATAGTGACCAATCACAATTGGGTCCATTGTGAAGTCATAAATAAAATGTTATTAATATTTATTATTAATTAATAATGTTATTAATTATTATTATTATTATTACTGTACTTTGAGTGAAAATCCATCAATACATCCGGAAAGAGCCAAATGGCTTAAGTTTATGATATCCATCTGCGTGCCACATATAGTTCGGTCCCATGGAGTGGGATGCAAATGTATCACACAATCTCTCTTTTTTTGCAGATTGTGATTTTGTTTAAGTACTTGCCACATGGTACGTTAGCCAAACAACTGTCCAGGTTGACGAAGTTCCATCGGATGGCCCTAGTAACTGCATTTGTAGTGGAGTACTCCTTTCTGCGATAAAATCCGGCTGCATTTAGTTTGCTTTTGAGCGACCTCAAGCTGATGTGAACATCATGTGAACTTGACATCATGTCCTCAATTACAGAGTATGAGTGTCCGTGATTAAAATACTTTATGCTCAGCTGCAGTATATCTGGTCCTTCTGTGCCCGTCAAATTAAAAAAATCCAAAGACGAACCACAAACCGCGTAAGTCGGATCATATGTTCACCAAAAAACAGATAAAACACTGCTTGACCGCCGTCCATCTTGGTCAATTGGTTCTCTTCCGGTTGGGGAAGTTACTTGGGACGTTCCCTTTCCAGCTGCAACTTGTACTTTTGTAATTTTGTTTTGGGCTTTTGGAAAAGTGTTTCGTCTATATGTAAATTGGTCTTGGGGGGTTGTATAAGTGTTCCTGGAGTTTGCAAAATTGTTTCTGGACTTTGTAAATTTGTTTTTGTTTGTATGTTTGTAAAAATGTATTTTTGTTTCAGAGTTTGTAAATTTGATTTCACAAATTAAATTTTTTTTCAGAGTTTGTAAAAAAAAAAAAAATTTTAATTTGTTTTTATACATGTATTGTTTCAGAGTATGTAAATTGGTTTTCTGAAATGTAATGTTGTTTTTGTATTTGTAAATGTGTTTTGCACCTCAGGGTCACCTTAGTTGAAGTCAAATATAAACATGAATTTAAGTTTTGCTACAGCAAAGCATGGATTATTATTATTTTGATGATTAGCTTATTGCAGAGCAAATAATAAAAGAAATTGCATTTCTGAGCCTACGAGAGGGCGTATGCTTTCCCAACCAAACAAGTGACAGACTGGTTGTTGCAGAGACAAATCTGCCACTACAGCCCCTCAACATTCACAGACTTAAATTCTAATCTCAATTACCGGGTTTGGGTTAGGGATTAGGTATAGAATTAGGGAAAAGTTTCTGCCTCCCTATACATAGTGAAGAAGTAAAAGCCTGTCCCACTGTGAGGTTACTTCTTCTTTCCAGGTACCTGAACTTCCTCATTTTTGTGTTATGGAAGATTTGGTTTTTGGATTAAAAAGGATTTGATGACCACTTTCAAAACCATTTTCCATTTACCCTTTAGTGTGGCAACCTGTGAAAACCACAGAAAATCAATAACAACACACCTCTTGGCTTCAAAGTGAGGAGGCCGTCCCTCACAAGTAGACTCCTCCAGGTGTTACTGTCGCTGCCCAAATGGGTGTTGAAGTCCCCTAACAGGTCAATGTAGTCCTTGGAGAAGTACTTTCTAGTACCCTTGAAAATAGTAGTATAGGCTGAAAAAAAAAACCAGTGAGGGACATATCCTTGACCCAAAGTGTAGAAAAGCAACCTTCTCACTCAGTGGGGGACTTCCAGAGTAGAACGGAATCTGACCTCTCCGAAGGAGTAGAACCCAGACTGTGCATAGAGGCAAGACCGGCTATATTTGCAGGTATCCCTAAACATCCCACACTCACCACAGAGTGACATTTCATGTCCCCATAGCCAGACTTGTTTTCCAGGGATTAGGCTGTTGGGGCCCTCGCCCATAAAAATACTTTTTATTTCACAGGCACCTTTCTGTCAACAAAGGGCAATGTGCAGTGCATCAACAATCATATAATTACAAGAAAATCAATAAAACAATTGCACATAACACAGTACAAATGAGTCTGTCGGATATAAAACACATATATTAAACAGATGGATTTTGCACCCTTGATTTGTGAGAGAAAGTGTCTCTTATCAAGGGGCATAAATAGTTTTAGAGCTGTGGGAGCAGAGCGACTGATTGCTAATCTCGCCGACAGACTTTACAGATACTCTCGCGGAGGGAACACTACCATCTACTGGTCAAAAAAATCTCACGTCTGGAAACGATTAACACCAGTTTAACCCGAGAGTGGTATTAAATACTGCCCGTACAGTGAAAGCTGTTCACTGTTCACTTTGGTGATGGGTTAAATGCAGAGTAGTTCACTTTACTTCCCTCCTTTTTTAAAGCCCCCAGTATTATCTCTATGGAAACCTCAGCATTGCTTCCGTTTGCTTCTTACTTTGCCAATCACTAGTGCTGCTGGAGGGGGAGGCTTCTCAGCTTTAAAATCCAGCAAAGATTTTCTGGACTGGCCCTTACATCCATATAGTGTAACGTGCAAGGGTAGTCAGATCTTGACTATTTCTTGACAGCTTTTGCACAAGCCGAGGCTCAGAAGCTCCATTTTTTTTAAGTAGCCGAAGAGAGGCAGCATTGATTCCCTTGGCCGACAGGAGTCAAATGCAACTGTTAAATCTAATTTTATTGCACTGTAATTCTACAGCAAATTTTGCACTTGGCATGCTTAATTTTTGCATGTTTCATATTTGTGTTATATTTATTTTGCAATTTTTATACACACAATGGCAGTTTTATGTTTCTTTTCATGCGACTCAATTCATTGTTTACTAATTTGATCAAGTTTGTATTTTTAAAATTGGAAATCATAAAAACTTTCAGTAAACCTTTGAAGTAAAGACAGGTATTTATAAATATATACTTGTGCAGCAGATTATTCACAATGATTGATTGTCTTGGGCTTTCAGGGATATCTGTTGGTCTTTAATTTCACTTCGAAAATTTAATAAAAACACTGTTTTTAGAAATCATCCCAAGAATTGTGCAAAAAATATTTTATTTGATGTGTGCACTGATAGGGGAAGGGGCCCAAGAGACTCTAGCACCGCCCCTGCTTCAAATGTGTTTTTTTGTGTTTTTTTTTTTCCATTTCCAATTTCTACCAACTACATTCTGTTCTGCTGTTAGGTAAACAATACTCTTTGTGCAAATTAGAAAGATTCATAAGTAAAGGTACTTTTTTTTGTTTTGAGTTTAGACTTCTAAACTCCTAAATTGTGTTATAAACTCGGTGGTATGAGTAATTGCACGAAATGCATTTTTATGCTAATATTTGTGTTCACTTAAAGTTTTATGACCTAATTATTTCAATCATTTTTGAGTGCAAGAAAGACATAAAAAAACTTTGTAACTGTGGTAAATAAATTGATCCACTAGATGGCGTTACAATACTGTTGAATAATATTCAGCCTTTTTGTTAAAATGTGCCGTTAGCTAATGGGAGTACTGAAGTATGTGGGGAAAGTGAGGTGTCATGTTGGAAACCAAAACTATCCAAGATTTTTATTTTTTTTTTTGGTTCCGACCCAGTTAAGACACTATGTGACTGATACAGAAGAATATTGGAAGAGATAAAGTTATACTGTAACAAAATAGAGGATAATGTCTGGATTGAGAAACTGCCACTGCAAATCACTGACAACTCTTCTCTCCAAAGGACTTTTTGCATGAAATGTTTCCTGGCTTTTGTTATTTTAGGTGAAATATGTAAAATTTACAGAACACTAAATGTCAATGACAAAAAATTTATTTAGAACAATCTCAATTTTTAACAAAATATCACCAACTAAATGTAAAATAAAAAAATATATATATCCATGTTTGATCAATGACAATAAAAAAGAAATATTCTGGAAGAGAACAAACAAAAATAAATGAAAAATAAAATGAATTAAAATAGTGTGTATTAAAATATACTTTTTTAAAAAATATTTAAAATTTTTTTAAAAGATTTTCACTGATATTCTGACTGAATATCAGTGAAAATAACCAAAAATGTTTGTTTTATTTGTATTTGTAAATACAGATTTATTTATATTTTTAATATTCCGTGATCTTTTACTATCAATTCACAATAATAATTATGAACGTTATATTCAATCAATCAAATTTTGTTTATATAGGCCATATTTACAAATCAGATTTGTCACATAGGGCTTTACAGGGTTGGTAACATCCTCTGTCCTTAGACCCTCAGCCAGGGGAAGGAAAAACTACAGAGGGAAAGAAAACCCCTGTTAAAAGGGAAAAGAAACCTTAGGGAGAGCCTCGGGGACAGGCTCCACTCCCTGGACAGACAGTGCAATGGATGTTATAAGAGCATAAAAATACAATAAAATAAGACAAGTACAAAGGTACAACGCAGTTGAAGATCTTCCACTAAGAAAACAAAGTTACAAAAGGTGCCGTTATAATGTCAGTAGTGTTATAGGTTTTGACCCTGGTCATCAGCCCATTCACCAGCAACCCAAAGGAATGGTAAAGAGAATATATTAATATTATATAAATATGTAATATAAATGTTATTGATATGTTTTAATCAATCACAAATATACTGGCTGAATGTGTTCTATCTATAAGTTTTAAAAAAGTACATCATCTCGCTTAAAAGATATATCGTGTGTTGTTGTTTTTTTTTTGACAATGCCCATTTATTCATCCTAAGTAAGTGGTGGAAAAATCCCATCTGTAAATTCCGTTAGAGATCAAACATAAATAAGTTGGAACTCATTAAATGTGATTAATTTCAAGTTAAAATATGTCTGGTGAGCCCTACAGTAACTGGAGTGTATATTTATAACGCAGCTGATCTGACAAATTAATTCGATTTATTGTCGTTTTTTTTTTTTTTTTTAAAGTTTTACTACATGCATTGTAAATAGAGTTTCTAACCCTGAAAATGAAAAAGCAGTTTGTCATAATTAAGAGCTGATTTAATCAATTTCACTTAGAAATGCAAGTTGCGGATTCAAACACCTCTTCTGTCACACAAACAACAATTTTAGTTCATTTCAAGATTATTATTATTTTTTTTTTCATTCTCTCTCTCTCTCTCTCTATCCTTCCGACAAACTGACTGCAGTGGAATCGACTCCTGCTGGCAAACGCCAGGGTGACTGTGGAAGTAGGACACCGTCTAAAAATGGAAGAGTTTGCTTTCAGTGGAGGAGAAATGGTTAGTCCTGGAGGTAAGCTGTGTGTAGAATGAAGAAAATGAATCTCTGGATGTTCACACAAACGTATAAAGAACTGAAACATGAAAAGACGGAGTAGGAAGACGAGGAGGAGGAGGAGGAGGACAAAATCAATTTGTTGAAAGAAGGCAGAGCAGGGAATCTGGGCAGAGAATCGATAGGATAAGAGGTTATTAGCTGAGAAATGTCACTTGAAACATTGATCATCATCTCCATTGACGGCACAGACATGTAGACACACAGGGTGGAGGAAACTTCGTTTTTGGGATGTGATATTAAAAAAAAGGAAAAATCAGGATCTCTACTGTATAAAGTTTATCTGATTTGAAAAACGAATTACTTCCTTTATCTGCAGACATAATGTCTGAGGACCTTCAGCCAATAAGACCTCAGAACTTGTTTGCAGAGATTAGATCGGCTGAAGACATTGAGTGCCTGTGAGACCTTCCTCGTCCTAAAGCGGTGACACCAGGTCGTCGGCTGTGTCCTCATATTCCTGCCTCCACGTACTGTTGGAGAAATCAATAACTCATCCCATAAATGGAGAGAGTGCTCATCCGACAGTCAGATATGAGAGTTTAGCGCCATCCTATGGGTGTTCTTTGCATTCATTAACGTACAAGTAGGTAAAGAGGACAAGCAGACGAGGGTTACTATGATTACAGAGTTTTGCAGCCACCAGCAGTAAAACCAGAGTTTAACGTTTGAAAGAGTCATTGAGTGAGGATACGGAAACCATTGGATAGGGTCGGAGGGATGGCCCCCCGGTTCGAATCCCTGTACCGCCAAGTTACCGCTGATGTGCCCTGAGTATGGTCCCCCCTTAACTGCCCCCCTGCTCACTACGGTGATGGGTTAAATGCAGAGACATAATTTCTTGAAAGATACTCCCTAGGGATTAATATAGTTCTAATTATTTTTATTATTATTATTATTATTATTATTATTATTATTATTATATATGGACCAGAATCCCTGCTACCACTGCTTATATTATCATAGTAAATATGACAAATATAAGAAATATAAGTCAAATAATAATGGAGATTGTGACTACTTAACACATCAAAAATGATTAACAACTACCAACTATTACTAACATTACAAACCTTAACCGATATATATATATTTGTATATGTATATATGTATATGTGTATATGTGTATATGTATGTATATATGTATGTATGTATATATATATATATATATATATATATATGTTTAAGTTTAACTTTATTTATTTATATTTGATAGTTTCAACTAGCTGTTATTGGCAATGCTAAATATATTTTGTTGAATAAATTATATATTTTTTTTACAGTATATTTATATATTATTGCTACATTAAATTTATTTCTCGCACTGTTTGCATTTTTGGTATTCTATATAAGTCCAATAATAATGGAGATTGTGACTACTTGACACATCAAAAATGATTAACAACTACCAACTATTACTAACATTACAAACCTTAACCGATATATATATATATATATATATATGTATATGTATATATATGTGTATATGTATGTATGTATATATGTTTATGTGTATATATGTATATGTATGTATGTATATATATATATATATATATATATGTTTAAGTTTAACTTTATTTATTTATATTTGATAGCTTCAACTAGCTGTTATTTGCAATGCTAAATATCTTTGTTGAATAAATTATATTCTTTTTTTTTTACAGTATATTTATATGTTATTGCTACATTAAATTTATTTTTCGCACTGTTTGCATTTTTGGTATTCTTTAACAATATGAAGTGGACCGTATGGTCCAAAGGGGCTAAATATATTTTGTGCATCTTGGCTACTATTTTTCAAACTAGGTGAAGAAACTATATTTTTTTAATTTGTCAAAAAAAAAAAAAAAAAAAAAAAAATCGGTGTATGAAGTAGTATCTACTGTATATTCCCTGGAGTTGTGTGGTGTGTGTGTGTGTGTGTGTGTGTGTGTGTGTGTGTTTTACATGCACTGCGGTGACTTTGCCTTCCATTGTTCCACACACACCGCGACCCATATTCTGCAGTCTAATACGTTCATATGCCATGATGTATAACACTGGCTGAGCAGAACACTAATCAAAATGTGATCTGTTTCCTGCTGAAAAAGAAATCAACCTCATCAATTATCAGCAGACTAGACTGAGACGCATAGGTTTTGCTATAGTAGTAGTTATTATTATTGTTATTATTATTATTATTATTTTTATATCAAAACAACAAAATCCAGGGGAAAAGAAATGACTGAGGATAAACAACTAATATTTACAAGTATTAAAAGTAGCCCATGTGTGTATTCTGACCACATCGGTATTCCCGACCGCCTGGGAATACCGATACCTGGGAAATTAAAGTGTGTGTGCTCAGAGATCATGTCCCTCTACTCCAGCATCATCCAACCCATTCCACCGTACTGCTCATCCTCTACAACACGCTCTCCATCAGCACTCACAAAAATCACACACACACAGCATCACACACCACCCCATATAGAACATAACAGATCTGAAGCTCAAAGCTGTCACACGCCTCGCACATTCAATAACCATAGAACACACTCACCGCCCCCACCCCCTAACCCCACCCACACTTCCATCCAGCCATAGTTACAGGACACTCAGATGTTGAAGGGCACGGTTCAATGAAAGCTTTGTTGCGTCTGCCATCACTGCACTACACAACAACCTCCCACTGTAACCCTGCGTCGGACCCTCCTGGAAGTCTATAGGTCTGAGTGACTGTCACTAATGGTTCGTTTGTGTTGTTGGTCCGCATGTGTCTAATTCTATGGAATGGAATGTGTTGTGCTTAGGTTGACTGACAATGTACGTGTATTTGTAATGTATATTACATGTCCATTTTGGCTGTGGGAAGTTGTGATGGAGGTGAAGGCTAATTTCCTGTTGAGGACAATCAAGGCTGTCTATCTATCTGTCTGTCTGTCAGTCCATCCAACCATCCATCTATCGTCATGGTGTGAATTTCAATGTTGAATTTCACTTAACCCTTTATAGGACAAGTGACTGTTTCTGGTAATTTCCGCACCCTTTACAAATGGCCCCCTTCCTCTACCTCAGTGAGGTCAAGAACCATGTGGTCCTCACTCAGCCATTCAGAAGACATCACCCAACATCACAGATCACCTGACTGTGTCATTCAACCAATCAGCAAGTACACTCCAGGTACCTGCTGATTGGTTGAAGGAGTCTGTATTAACGCTTATGTTCTAAAACTGATGTTCTCATGTGAAACAATCATTTTCCTTTCATCTTATAGGTGTTTTTATTGTAAATTTTACATATACATATTGTTTACCACCGAAAGGGCGAGGAACCAAATATGGTTACTTTGTTTCCTTTGATTTTCTCCAAGACAATGGAATATTTTGAAAATATTTAAAACAGAAATAATCTCTGGTTATGTCCCCCAACAACACTCTAAAGTAGTTTTTTTTTTTTAAATTTCATAGTATTTCAACGAGTGCCCTATAAAGGGTTAATTTGCTGGACAACCATTATTTATTGCTAATGAATTCCATTCTTCGTCTGCCTAAAAGTGGAGGAAATATCAAATATTCTTCTTATTGTTGTGTTTTTCTTCAGTTTGTGTAACTATGTCCAACTCTCATCTAAACAGGCAAAGGTATTACAGATAAATAAATGAGTAAAAACATTTTGAGAAAATGGACCGTGTGCTACGATGCCCCATGAAAAAAAAAATACCACAAATATAAATAGAAGTACAGAGAATAAATCTGTTAGAACTACTCATCTGTCAATTCCACATCCTTTGCTTTGTCGAGTTTTCCCTCAAACTTAAGACAAGTTTCAGCCTCGTTTTTCTCTTATCTTTTAACAACTGTATTGTTTTTTTGTTTTTTTTTTCCTCACAGAAAGGGAAGTAGGGTCAAGGTGTCCCATTAAATGGCAGCAATTTAGAAAAGTGGATTGAACAGAGCTTTCTGATGGCGCCTGTACAGAACAGAGCTACAGGGAAAGTGTTTCACACTGTGACACTTTAACAGCGGGGTCACCTTTTCCCTCAGCCCGGCAACAGTTAAGAAATAAAAAAATGGAGGTTCCTCATACAGAACAATGGAAGGTTCCACGCTGAAGTCTCTGACCACAAATCAAATTAACAAAAAAAAAATAAAGATATTAAAATAGATATTGTACTCAGCTCTCTATAAAGAACATATTTAATATCGCTATTTTCTAGTATATGTTATATACATTTTTTTCTGTCTATGCATAAAATAAATACAATACTGTTCCAGCCATTACTGTGTCATTACTGTAACTTTCACAATGTTATTGGTGTAGTTGGAGAAGAGGAGGGAGTACTGTGAATAGTCAGCCAACCACAGGGCAGTAATGGCACATGCCGTGAAGACATTATTTCGTTCTTACTGACAGAAAGGGCAAGAGTGTTTGCTGGCAGCCACCGTTGCCACCGTTGCCCCTTCCGTCTCAGCCGTCAAGGCCAGAGAAATAACAGCGGGATTTAGTGATTACGTCGGAAGT